>JABUQX010012724.1:15000-31089 GCA_015478945.1 Trachelipus rathkii | reverse complement strand
AATATATATGATATTATATTATATATTATATAATATACATATAATATATATATATATAATATTATAATACCATCACTCTAAATATCACACAAAACCAAATATCCACATATATTAAATACTATATAAATTGAATAAAACATATATAGAGTAGGACAAAATATACATCAACCTATACACATGTCTACACTCCGAGCTATTATTATAAATACTAAACCTAATACTCATACTAATTTGAGAATACACTAATTTATTCTTAATCACAACAGCCTATCATCTTAACTATACCAAACTTATTAACTTTTGATTTCCATTTTACAAAGCTCACTATCACCTTACCATATATATATTAATATAAATAAATATAATAAAATATATAAATATATATAATAGTACAACAGACAATATATCAAACTATAATAACACTCCATATATATAAAGCCATAGAGCTTCCCTATTTAATCACCTATCATTATACGCCTGTTGCAATCCATAAATACACATAAATAAATACAATTAAATTATTCTTATTCTATCTCCCTCTTTTTCTCTATCCTTATTTGAGATTTAATGAAACATATGTCCAAGTTAAAATGAAATCAAGAACTACCAATATACATTAATATAACATTAATATAATAATATTAAATATTATAATATCTTAAACTAGTGCACCTTTGTATACTTTACACCAAATCAGTTCACTACATACGTGAATTATCGACCATAATTATAAATATAATCTTATATTAATTCACTATTTCACTCATATAAAAAAAAAATAATACCAGTATTATAATATATTTCATCCTTATATCAAAATTATCTACAATAATAAATCTTTATTCACCATAACCTAATTATATTATCTACATATATGTTATCCTCCATTTATAATATCCTTTTTTACCCTTAAATTAATATATTAATAAGAGTTAATACTTATTAATTAATAATAGCTAATTCTTCATCTATATATAATACTACAACAAGTTATTCCTGGAAACTATATATACCTCATATTACTAACATAAACGCTTTATTAATACATAATATATCAAATATAATATATATACAACTTTACCATATATCCCAATTCAATACTTACACTCATAATTACTCTGCCCATAATACCAAGTTTTTTGAGAGTATTTATTTAATTTATATTATCAAGTATTATAGTTATTTATCATCATTATTACCTATATTAAGCTATAGTATTCTTCGGTAGGTGTCATCTCCCCTCATACTAGTATAATATCATATAATGTATTTTATCTACTATGAGAGGTAGAGCAAAGTTTGTTCGAGATCGCTACAGTTATATCTATCGTTTATATGCGGTTCTTCTCTCTAATCCCACTACCTCCTCTATGACGATAACTCAAAGTAATTATGTACGATCTCTCTATATATCTTCTTTCGTGAGTGTAGTCACTCTATAACTTTATACATTTATATCATGTTCATGCAGTTTATCTCAGAGTTTTTTACTATTACCTAAAAGTTTTTGTCTTCAATATTCATATATATAATCTTATTCTAATAGGTACAAATTATATATTATAATCTTGGTTTCACTCTTTAAATTTTAATTTCTTAGGGATTCTTCCTTAGTTTTATATAATCTACTATCAGGAAAACCATTAGAAACTATTTTTCTCATTATATCTCTATAAATAATTATATATAGTCTTATATATATATCTATACTAAATAATATATCTATATTCATATCTATATATTACTATATATATATACTATAATAATAATTAATATATATATATATCTATATACTTACTATATTATCATATATATATATTATATATATATACATCTATTCATCATATATATATATATATATATATTAGTCTAGATATTTATTTTTAATATTTATATATATATATATATTATATATACTCTAATTATACATATATAGTTATATACACTTGATATACTCTAATACTAGCCTCAATAATACCTCGACCCTTATAATATACTAGTATTATAGTATATACTAGCTTTATAAATCCGAATGTTTGATTCTATACTTATCATTATCCCTTGATTAAGTAATTTAACTAATCTCCTCCCTAGTTCGCCACTCTATTTCCACTGCACGAACAGCTTTTATTACTTCTCGTTAGTCAATAAAAATATTTCCATTTATACTATATTATATCACTATACACTATACACAAGTGATTATATCAAATATATATATACACACATATATACAATATTCTATTATTATTATATATATCTCAAAACCTTAATATTATATATATATTATATATATATCCTAATAGTAATAATACTATATTAACTAATACCATAAAGTACTCTCATATACTATAGCATTAACTACTATAGTATATAATACTAACTATATATATACTATATCCGCTACCTATATCATATATAATCTAACGTCAGCTATATACTCATATTCTATATATACTATCACTTAATATACGGTATAGTATAAATACTATATATGCTATACTATATCTTACTATCTACGCTCAGATGGCTACATACCTACTATATATATTTATATATATATACACCGTCACCAGCTAATAATAATCAGATACATATATTTATATGAATATATCTACACATACTCTATATCTAATATATATACAGCCATACTCAGTAATATACCACCCTATTATTACTAAGGCCCCTTTCTTGAAGACTTTTGGACCGTATCCTTCTCTCAATCATTCCTCCTGCAGTCGAACACACGACTATTTTCCTCAAGAGAAACAAGCCATAAGACTCGCAGAAACGGTTTGAACTATCGGTTTTTGTTTTCTCTCCGACGCTTTGTCTTGATGCACAGTTTTTCTTTTTTCTCTAACACTAGATCTTATGGTTTATAACATAACATTTTGCATAACAAATTCTCCCAAGCTACCTCTTCTTACAACCCCATAATATTAATAATCGCTAACTTGGTTACCCATGCATCACTATATCTAATAGATACCTCCCCTATATTATCTATATATACTCGCTCTATACTATATAAATATTATATATTGACCCCGATTATATAGTATATAAGTATACTATATATTCTACTACTATAACTCTTACCTCATAGCATATAATATATACAAAATATATATATATTACTCATCTCATCTATACTATATACTAATATTATATATAGTATACCTAAATTAAGTTACAAACATACACTATCCTATACTATACTATCTATCCTTTAATCTATTACAATTATTTTCTAGTTTCTGTTCTATTAAACTGTTCCACTTTCTATCTTACTACCTACTAACCAGTATACTAATCATACTCTCCTACTCAATAGTATATATACTCACCATAATATATTTGTACTGTATATATCTTAATACTACTTCATATACTATACTCATACATTCTATAGTATATATATAATATATATATATACTAATCATCTCTATCACTCTCTTACTCACTATCTCTCACTCACCTCATACTCCTGCACATACTATCGCAGCCATATATATATATTAATCACCTATCTCTAATATAGAGTATCGTCCTATACTTCATTTAACTATCCTATATCTTATCTATAACGTCTATATCATCCTATATATATACTATACCTAGTAGTACAATAATATATATTATACACTTATAAACTATATATATATATACATCTCATACTATACCCCTACCGCATGAATGGCTATTACCCTCATATTTAACTTTAAAATTTTAACAAATAAAAATTGTTTCCTCTCTCACCAAAAACAATCAAGTTATTAATTAATTCATTATCTCCCATTTATATATTATCCATTATTATTCTTATTCCATGGATTATTATTATTATTAATATTCACTTTACTTATAATTATTATTAATCATTCCAAACCATTTATTCATTTTTCTTATTATTATTCTCTTACAACTTATTATTATTAAACCATATCACGGTGTTTCCATTTCTATGATCTTATTATATTACTTATTACTTTAATTCTTATTATTATTCTTTACTCTCACTTATTATTATTATTATTATCCTCCATTGTTTATTTGAATGCATTATCATTATGCATTATCATTATCATTATCAATTATCATCATTAATTTAATTAATCAATTATGTATTATTTGTTATTATTCTCACTTATTATTATTATCACTCAGCACTTAGTAGTAGTACAAGTGAGTAGTCAGTAAGTAGTAGTAGTTAGTAGTAGTCAGTAAGTAGGAGTCGTAGTAGTAGTAGACTAGTAGTAGTAGTAAATTTACACAGTATTTGCTAAGTTATGTCAACTGATCTCAAATTCCCTTACTAATACTGATGAAATTCGGTTATGACTTCAATATGTAATACAATGCTAAGTGTTCTTGTACTAAATCACAAACTAAGCATTAAATATTAATTGAAGTAGAAAATGTCTCTAATGGTATAGATTAAATCAATAATATGAAAAACATTTATAAAACTAGAACATCTTGAAATAATAATTTCGTTATTGTTTTATTAAGGTTGGCAACTAGCCAGGTTTTGTCTGTTATCGCGAAGGAAAGTGCTCTAGAGAGCCTAGAGGTCGATCCCAGGACCTTCGCCATGCTGTTACATACAATCGAAGATACTCCACATAAATTCATTTGCTTCTTTTATTTTTAATATAATTTAATTAAAGCTGTGTCTGAATAAAATATTATATCAAGAGAAAAGGGAAGGGAACATCTGCAGAAGAAAATTTTGAAGAGTAAGCAAATTGATAATACCTGAAGATTTTGAGAAAGATTTTTAAGAACTTATTTAAAAAATTATTTAAGAAATTATTTAATAGTTTATAGCGAATTGAGAGAGGGAAGTGATACAAAAGAGAATTCAAATATGATTTGAACATTCAATAGCAAACAAAATTAATATAAATTTAAAAATTTAAGGTATTTAATTTTATATAACATAACTCGTTACATACAAAAAAAAAAAAAAAAAAAACACACAAAAATACACTAATATTCTCTATGACTTATGGGTTTGACTCGACAGACTTTTCAGCCTTTACTCCCGAAAAGTATTCAGCTGCGGATCTCTCCCTCGACACTCACACACACACATCTTACCAGTTTTTCGCCACTCTTCTTTATAATAAAATGAAATACTCTACGCCCGAATCTAAGAACACCATTATTTGTTTTCTCTCTTAACGACTTAACATCTCTCTTCCAGACTAACAGGCCGTTCCACCAAAAGAATTTGAAAATGGAGACTTGATCAGACTATATATGACTGAATATATCTCTTCCCCGTTACTAATATCATTTATGCTATATACCATCACCCGTCAACCCTCCCCCATTCACAGATATATTAGCAGTGGTATTAGCAGTGGATGGAATTTGAACCCTCCCCCATCCACAAATATATTAGCAGTGGATGGAATTTGAACCCTCCCCCATTCACAGATATATTAGCAGATGGAACCCTCGATAAGTTCGCCAATATGTGCATTAGTCTTACAAAAAGTAATTGGCTTTTATAGGGTGTGCGGCGCGTACCTAACCATTTATATAACAAAAAAACCACAATACAATACACAAAAAAAAAAAAACAAAAAAAAAAAAAAAAACATCTATAACTCCAATTATCGACAGCCATTATGTGTTTACATCTCGCTATTTTTTACTTTTTCTACACTCTTCTCGCTCTTCCACTCACTGCAATTCAATTCACATGTCGCGATGTTTGACCCTCTTATACACACATGGCCACATTCCCGAAAAAGTATTCGAACGCTCTTCCTCTCGACATCGCTATTCCAAATTTGACAGTGAGCACAACAGTCCTCGACGTCTTTACAACTGAGTTTACCTACTTCTTACAGAATGGCACATCGGCATACAGACACGCTTCATTTAATCTTTCCCTTCTTATTATCCCCGCAAGTAAACCAGGCGATCAAGCCCTTTTATTACCCTCCCCCACTATATACTTCGGATATATGCTTCACACTGTAAGCTAGTCTTAAATGAAAGCTCGCGCGCACACAAAATCGGAGTAATCCGGAACAATGCGAAACTAATAACGTTGAAGCTACACTCAAGGAAAAAAATCTTTAATTCGATTATTAAAATCTGTGGCGCAAACTTTTTCTATATTACCAATATTACCTCTTTGAGTTGACATCGAATGTATAAGGTCTTATTTATTTTCATGTTTTTATATTATTATTCGTCTATTATTATTATTATTTCCACATTAATTACAATTGCCATCTATATATCCATTACTCCATACAGTAAAATTTACTCATGTAATTGATTAAGATATCAGCACCGATTAATCATCTATTTGTTTATTATTATGATTACATCATCATTATCATTTTCATTAATTGAATATTAAGATTATCATCACTTATTATATCTATTTTCTAATATTCAAAATTATTTCATTTATTATTATTTTAACTTATCTGTCTCCTTTTATTATCTATCTCATTATCATCATTCATCATTTACTATATTAAAACTCTATCATCTATCCTTATCCATTAATTCACGACTCCATATATTACTCTCATATCTTATTATTATTAATTTTCCAGATTATTATATTGATTACTGTTATTGTATTGTTAATTGCTGGCTCGGTTGTATCAACACTAATAATCGGACCTTAAAGACAATTACCTCCCATGACCGCCTTTAACCTCGTCTGCCACACTCCAACACCTCACCTCTAATCCTCACTACTTCCACTAACATACCTCTACTCACTCTGCCACACCTACTCAAAACTCTACTACCTTCCACCTCCCACCTACTGAATAATACCATAACTAATAACAATAAATAATAAATTAATCACTCATAATAATAATAATAATAGATTCACTCAAATGAGAGCAATAATAATATTGTTCAATACACATACATAAATAATAATAAGTCAACTAATGATCACTCACAATACGACTCACCACACTTAAATCGCGCGTCATGACAAGATACGTTTTGAACACCGGGCTCGAGAAGGATAACCTGAAGATATGTATTGTATATTAAACATTCAGGATGGAATTTGCCAATTTTTCCAAAGTAGATTGAGAAAAAGAAGAATTAGTGAGGGAAATGTGAAGAATTATGTCGCAAACTATGATGAGATGAATTCTCAAACCAATTTTAATATCATGGATGTCGAGGCGAATGAAGTTTCAAAGTTTCGCGCACGCACGCAGAGCCAACTGCAGAAGAGATTGTGCAATTGAAATGACATCACGAAGAGTACAGAAACTGGAAAGTAAATTCTCAAGTAACAATCATTTTATTTGTTTTAAAAGAAGAAGAAGAAGAAGAATTTCTCACCTGTGCATAGCTATCTATGGACAACCTTTGTAATTCCACATTGGATCATAATAATAAAAAGAGAAGCAAAATAAAATCATCTCTTCATTCTCGCAGCAAGCTTGAAGATACACTAATATACCCGCTAAACTAAAAAACCTTCACAATGTAATGTTAATTTGTAGTTATGCCATGCCTGTTACGCTACTACTGGCACTGTCCGTAATCAGTTGCTCTGTTTGCCGCATAGCAGGCAGAGTATCCTCCTCCAAAACTCGCACGTCAACTCTGAATACACGTCCTCTTTATTCGCCTCCCTTACTCTTTTTCTCTCTTCGAATTTTTCTTCTCATTTGATTGCATAGCAAATCGCTTTTAAAGCTCAAACTTTGCTCAGTAACAATGACCCAAAAAATTTACTAACGATTATTCACATTGAATTACATTATTATGTATTAGTGTCGTTCATTACATTATTCTTATTATTATCATTTTATTATTCATCATTATCTTCAATGTTATCACTATCTCACAAAACCTCACTATTCACTCTTATTATTATTCTTATTATTATTATTATTTCGCAGCTAGCTTATCTTCCGACTTTAAAGCTCCTCTCTGCGTTCTGCCATATACTTAATTTGGATATAATCTCCTCAGTATTTTCACCTCCCCACCCACAAGCCCCCGCATCGATACACACCGCCATCTCAAGATCACTCCTCGTCCCGGCCCCTTTCGGCGTAACCTTCCCCCCACGGACGCCGTCCTCCCCTCCACACACCACCGACACCGGCACCGTGCTGAAGAAAGGAGCGTCATCTCCTAGGAGGGACACACTCGTGTCCGTCCCGTCCGTAGGTGAGTGCCCATCTCACAGATTTTCAGGGGATTCTGAGACCTAATGTATCTCTCAGGCGTGCGACCTGTGCGTCGGCAGAATTCGATACACGAGGTAGACTTCCGCTGGCCTATCAGCCCTTAGGCCCCTCGTCACTCCTCTGACTTGTGTCGGCTCCTTGTCCTTTTGCAGGCAGTTCTCTCTTTCAACGTAGCGAGTATGTAGCATCTAGTCGGCTCCGCGCTTGACAAAACGCCAGACCTTCCAGAGAGATCCCACCGTCCTTCTATATCTGGATCTCTCCCACTCACAGCTCTCCAGTCAATCCTATCGCATCGCTGCTCCCCGCCCATCCCACCAGTCGACCTCCATTTCACCCGACCCGCACGCAAACCGTTCCCGGAACATCCGTCCCCGCCGCATATCCCCGCATCCCCCACACATCATCCCACCCGACCGGGACTCCACCCTCGCCCTCCCCTCCCCCGCCGATATGGCATCCCAGCCGAGATATTACGGACCACGAGTAACGCGAATGCTGTACGGCCGGCCTGGCTCCGAGGGATTCGGAGACATCGAGGGACGCATGGGGGGGATCCACCGCCTCGATGCGCATGCGTTGATCTGATAGTAGGGAGAGATAGAGCAGAAGAGAGGAGGGAGAGCCTCGCAGTCAAGAAGGATGGGCTCGCCGCAGGCGGTCGGTCGGACGAACTACGTCTGCGGTCGCGGTGGACAGTGATGCGTCAGTCAGAGATCGCATCTCTAGCTCTAGATGTAAAGAATTAGATAGAGAGAGAGATGTAGCATACCAGATTAATACGCTCATGTGATACAAGAGAGAAAGTTAATAAAGATGCGAGAAGCATCGGAGAGAGGAGAGACAACGCTATAACGATGAGACAAAAGAGAGTATGAGAGATATGGAAATGAAGAAGAGAAAGAGTGGAGAGTAGAAGAGATAATGAGGCTAAAATAAATAATGAGGAAGAACAATCAGCAAACACTTTATATAAAACTATAAAACACATTAATCCACTTTTATATCAACTCATTCTCGAAGTTTTTAACTTGAAAGATATTCGTATCCTTTTCACTATTTAAAGAGGATAGAGCCTTGTTAATAAACTTACAAAATGTAACGAAATGATTGAATGTATTGAGTGTACGAATACTGTATAAGTAAATATGATAAAGGTCGTAAAACTCATTATGGTGAAATATTACAATGAATAATATTAAAAAATTTGTATTATAAATAATTCACAAAAAACTTTGTTGATGATAGGTAATTTATTTTCGTTGTGTGAAGCTAATCAAATACGTGTTTAGTATTCTTTAGGAATGATATTTTGTTTCTCTTTTCTCGTTACAAGATTTAAATTGAAAAAAAGTCAGAAAAAAAGTATGTAAGATGAGATATCAAATGGACTCTCTGATGAAATCATAAAAAGAAAGAAATTATGGAGACAACATCATTTAAGATACTCTCCTCTAGCTAATCGGCAAACAGAGCATATTCTGTCAGACAGTCCAGTAGTCCAGCTGACAGCAATAGTAACTACAAATTAACATTACTATTGTGAAGTTTTTTAGTTTAGTATATTAGTGATCTTCAACTGCTCAATGAGAGATGATTTTATTTTGCTTCTCTTTTTATTATTATGATCAATGTGGAATTACAAAGGGTTGTCTCGTCCAATAAGATATCCCCGCCCTGACGCCCCACAGGCTGACGCAACACTTCTCCCCTCTCTTCATTCTTCTTCTTTAAACAGCACAATAAAATAATCCTCATACCTAGCGCGAGGGAGCAACCAGGGTGAGATTGTCTTTCCAGCTCTGTACTTTTCTTTGTCATTCAATGCAAATCTCTTTCATTGCTCTTCTTCCTCGAAACTTAAACTCATTCCCTCGACATCCATTTTAAAATGGTATAGATTCATCTCATCATTTTCACATAATTCTTCACATTTCCCTCACTAATTCTTCTTTTTGTCTCTCAAAGTTAACTTTTTGGAAGAAATTTTGGCAATAGTATTCCATCCTGAAGATGCTCTGTTTAGATCATACGAACATTACATATAGTCTTCTTATCGTGTCTCACCCTTGCATAACACTTTCTTTTACTTATACTCAATCGTTAATTATTATTCTTTAGATATTTGATATTTTTATGACTTGACTGGGTTTTACTTATTGCATTCATTAATTATTATTTATCAATTAACTACAACAGTTATCGCATCCCTATCCTCCCCCGACCTCCCCTCCCACCCCTCCCCCTACCCCATCTCCTCCATTCCCATAATCCTATCTTCCCCTCCCACTCGGTACACTCTCCCACCATTATCCTTCCTCAATTACTTCCCGCATTATCATCGCTCTATTCCACATTAGCTCCATAGCTAGGTAGTGCGTCAGTAGTAAGTCAAGTAATCAGTCCAGTAGATGTAGCGTCCTCCACTAGTATCACCACCGCATGTAGTCTTACGTAAGCGTCCGAGTAAGGCGTGGTCATGCGATCGAACCATCCACTCAGTAACGTCCGCCATACACGGTAGTTTTTCTGTACTATTTCAAACTTTATTCCTACAAGTAACAATTACAACTAAACAATAATAATAATAATAATAATAATAATAATATTCAATAATCAAGCTATTTATAATTCTGAAGTACTCATGTAAATGATAATGATAATTGAGTAATTGATAACAAGAGGTGCATAATAATAATGAATAATATAATAATAATAATAAAATACATGAATAAATAATAATAGATTAATAATATTATCAGAGTAATAATAATAATTAGAAATACATAATATAATAATAATGATAATGACCACGATGACTATCATTAATGATATTCAATAATGAGTAATCATTCAATGATAACTCCATAATAGAATATATAATATGATAATCAATAATAAATAATAATAATAATACATAATATATATAATAATAATAATAAGTAATACCACAATCTAATACTGTCAATAATATTAGATAGATAATGTAATAAATAACAGTAATGAATAATAAAATAATAGAGTAAATATAATATAGTTTACTTCTCTGAATTTAGAAATTTTTTTTCTAGTGTCAGTAAAATTTTATATTAGTTGGAAGTTTCATTTATCGCTTTTGTTTCAAGTTACGACTTCACTTTAACTTTATTATGAACTATTATAGTGCGGTAATAAAATGCTTTTATTCCTTTTAGTTGCTCGAATAATCAGAAGGAGGATTAGAAGCCCTGTTTATGGCCAATGTTTACCAGTCTTAAACGTTAACATTGGATAATGCGGACTGATTTTACTTCAAATTTGGAATAACGTTCGGAAGAGGAGGTGAATTTTTTCCTGGTTGATTTAAAGAGGGTTAAATGATTGCATTGAATATTTATAAAGCACTAGGGGATAAAATAAATATGCCAAAAAAATAGGAAACAATATATGCGTGTAGCATTAATTTGTACATGTGATATAAGTTTTTGTTTTATATTCCTTTTGTCTTTTGTATTTTCACTACCAATTTTGTTTATACTCTGAGAATGTTAGATCAGCCAGGTCTCTCCACTATCTTGTGTGAGACTCCCACGATTACTTTTTTTTAAATGAATGCGTTTTCTATTTTCACGCTAGTGTACAAAAGGTCTGGTATTTAACCTATTTGTAAATCTCTAATTTGAATATACATTTTTATTCTCTTGGTATTGAGAGAGAGAACAGACTGAAAAGAATATCAAATGCTCTCCCCTCCAGAACAAGTGGAAATTTCTGACCGTTGTATATAATCTAAACTCGCATATGATAACTGATATATATATTTCCACTCTATATTAGATCACGATAACCTCGTCACTTTTCAGAACTATCTCGGATGGTCGGCGTTTTCTCAAGAGCGAGAAATTTTTCTCGTAAAAAAAAAAATCTCTGGTTTCTAGATTCGGAGCTATATTTCATTCTTACACTTAAACGAAGAATGCGAAAAACTGTAGATGTTGTGTTAGAGCAGCAATACTTTTCGGATAAAGGCTTGAAACTTCTTCGATCAACCCAAACTCATAAGTCAAATATTAGTGTATCTTTTTTTTTTTTTTTTTTTTTTTTTTTTTTTTGAAATGTAAGTTTATATACAATACTCTCAACACTCGAGCCCCTAACACTTCATTTTTACAATCTTACTATTCAAGATTGCATTTGCCATTGAATTCATTCCAAATCATATTCGATCCATATACTTCTCTTCTCTGTATAAACTCTACTCCCCTCTCCTCACACTCTTGCGCCCTGACTCCAAACGTGCTTAACCCAACTAGTATCCCATTATTAAATAAGTGTTTCTCACACTCAATTTCTTCTACAAAACTCTTGTTCTCGAATTCTCCCTCTGGCACGTCCAGTATCTCTCATGCCAACCACTCTTCGCTTATCTTCTTCAAAATTTTCTCGTTCTGCCAGATGTTCCTTCCTTCCTCTCTCTTATGATATAGATATTTCTCTCCTCATCCATCCATAAACCGTCAACCGAACACACATGCCTTAATGTAATTATATTAGAAAATCACTCACACACGACAAGCAAATTCCACTTTCTCGTAGCCAGGCTATCTTCCCGATTGCTATGTACAGCATGGCAAATGCGGCTTCCCCGTCGATCGACCCCCTCGCTAGCTTCTGTCACGAGCACTCTCTCCTCTCGTCAGCAGTTAACGAGACCCAACACCTGGCATTACGTCCCCCGCTCGCACCACACCCATTTCACTCAAACTCACAATTATCACCCTATCTCATCAACTACCATTCTCAGGTATTCGTTCTCCCCATTACGTCTTTTCACCTACCCAACCCCTGTTTTCATATTAAATTGATTCTACCCACCCCTCCCTTCCCATGACTATTTCCCCACCATTAGAGACACCTCTTTCTACTTCAATTAATATTTAATGCTTAGTTTGTGATTTAGTACAAGAACACTTAGCATTGTATTACATATTGAAGTCATAACCAATTCATCAGTATTAGTAGAATTGAGGTATCAGTTGACATAACTTACAAATACTGGTGTAAAATACTACTACTACTACGTCTACTACTACTACGTCTACTACTACTACTACTACTACTACTACTACTGACCTACTACTACTACTACTACTAATACATAACAAATAATAATAATAATATTCACACTAATATATCAATAATAATAATAATTAATGATAATGATAATATAAATGGATAAATGAATAATAACTCAATTAATCAATAACTAATAATTTCATTTTGATATTACTAAAATATTAAATAATCACATGAATAGAAAATGAAATTATTAAAATATAAAAGAAAAAAAAAACTTGTAAATAATCATTTCAATTCCACCAATATAATAATAAATAAGTCATTATAATAATAATAATAATAATAATAATAATAATAATAATAATAATAATAATAATAATAATAATAATAATAATAATAATAATAATAATAATAATAATAATAATAATACTTATTGTTTTTGTGAAAAAAATTTTTTATCTTGTTAAAATTTTAAATAAGTTTTATATATCATAGTATATATTATGTTATCGAAGAGTAATATTGCCTATATATATTCTACTATGTAGGCTATATATATATATAATAAATAAAAAAAATCCGATATATAAGATATAATATATACGTATAATATATAATATAAATATATATAAATATATATATATAGTATATATATATTATTATGTCAATTATAATAATGTGTATGTTTGCTAAACTGCCAACAGACGGCCAAATTTTATTGTTACATATGAGGACGACAGAAGCGCATATATATATATATAAATATATATAGGCACTATTATACTATATACTCATTATATAATTATTATATCCTATACTATAATATATATGCTATATATAATATTATTATATACATCTTATATATTATATAATAAATAATATATCTTATATTTATTAATTAATTAGTATAATATATTACTATTATATTTTATATATATATTCCTATTATATATTATCTATAGTTATAAATAGTTATATACTATTATCTAGTATATATATTATATATATATAGTTATATATAGTATATCATATATAAATATTATATACTCATATATACTATGACTATCATCACATGTATTATACTAATATTGATATACTCATATGCATGGGCAAAACAAGCTATATTTATTAAAATTTGATGATTTAGCATTAAGACTAATGGAAATGTTTGAAATGTTACTTTATTTTGATGTCACATAAATTTGAAGAAGATTCATTATCAATAAAAAAAAAGAGAAAATGACGAAAAGAAAAAAAAAATAAAATAATAAAAAAAAAAAGAAAAAAAACTTCTAAATCTAGCAAAACCTTTTTTTTCTGTGTAAAAGTATGTGCGTGTGTGCAAGGGTATATATAAGGATACAGTCAAAAGTCTTCCAAAAGAAAGGCCTTTTATATATATATATTAATATTATACTTATATAATGTATACATATAATGTTATTCATATGCCTTATAAGACACTATATTTATATTATATATATACATATATAATATATTAATACTATATCCGTAATTCCACAGCCCCATATGATAATACTATATATATAAATATATTACATATATAATATTATTATGTATATATAATATATAGTATTATAATATACTATACTATATAATGAAACTAATATATATGATATTATGACACTATATATATACTATATATATATATAATATATATATATAGATATAATATAATAGTAATATTAATTCATTATATTATATATTATATAATATATATAGTGATGATATAATATATTATATATATATTAATAATACAATATATTATATATACAGATAATAATAATCATAAATATATATCATATAGTATATATAATATATAGTTAATGGAAATATTTGTTATTGAAAGAGATAGTAATAAAAGCTGCAGTGGAAATAAGTATGCTAATAGAAAAATATTAAATTACTTATATAAGGGAAATAAACACATAAATAAGAGAGGGGGTTTTTTACAGAACCAACATATGATCTTACTAGACATATAATACTATATAATATAATATTATATTATTATAAACTATATATTAAATATATAAATTATAATATACTATATATATATTATATATTAATATATATATATATCAATTATAAATATATATATATAATTATAGTATATATATATATAATCATCATATTAAAACACACACTATACTATAGTAAATACTATATATTATATATATAATAATGTTTATAGATATATATCTACTAAATACACATTATAATATATATATATAAGTGATATAAATATACTAATATTATATATACAATATATCTAATACTATATAGATATATTAATATATAAATATATATATTACTAACTAATTAGTATTAGTATTTATATATATACTTGATTATTATCTATACTATATAATAATTATATATAAATCATATATAATAGTTCCTATAATCTATCAGGTATTGCTACTCAAAGATTAATAATATCGATATACTAAGTATATAATATAATATATTATATCACTATAGTCATACTATATATTAATACTATTACTGAGATATAAATATAATATAGTATATCATTAGTACTATAAATATATATACAATACTAATATATACAGATATATATCATAATAGTATTTATATATCCCGATTATCCAAATTAATATATATTATATATTATATATATAATATATATATATATAGCATATTACGAACTTTCACATTTCCATAGGCTATTTTGAGGACTTCTAAACACTATATATAGTATATATATATCTATATATTATATATATCACTATATTACTATATTATAATATATATATAATTATATATATGAGTATTT
>JABUQX010012724.1:7500-10000 GCA_015478945.1 Trachelipus rathkii | reverse complement strand
AAATTTTTGGCTTTTTTGGAACCCAAACATAACGTGAAATCTGATTAATTTTACTTTATATTCTGTAAATTTTGGAAAATATTATATTAAAAATAAATCATGTACATATATAGCTCTAACTAACATGTTACAGTATTAAGTGTAGTATATATAGCAGTAGTACTTATAATATATAATATATATATACTATACTATATATATAATAAATATTATATATATATATATATATATAGACTATATTATTATATAATATATATATAATAATATATATATTATATATATATATATATATTAATATATATATATAATATATATATATATATAGTAAGAATATTATTTATATATTATATATACTATATATATATATATATAAATATATATATATATATTATATATATTATATTATATAATATAATATATATATATATATATATATATTATATATATATATATATATATATATATATATATTATATATTTGAAAAAATAGGGTGCAACAATAAAAACTTTACATCCACAATTACATCTAAATCCAAAAACATGATGATTTGACATTTACTACAAAGCAACCAATTAGGTACTTATTGAGGAGTAGATGATTTTCTTATAGCCTTTCTTTTATGTTGTCTAAGAGGAAGATTATCATGATCATCTCTTTTTAAGCACCAACAGTAGTCTGCTAGCATATTCACATCCCAGCGACCCTGATATCTTTCCTCCATCACTTTTATATCCTGATGGAACCGCTCACCTTGTTCCTCACTGTAATCTCCACAGTTGTCTGGAAAGTAGTCTAAATGGGAACTAAGAAAATGCATTTTAATTGACATGTTTGGGCCAAATGCTTGAAAGTTCTGCAGCAGTTCGTCTACTACATATTCGTAATCTGTATTTCGGCGATTTCCCAGAAAATTTGTCACGACAGATCTGAAAGAGAGCCAAGCCCTTCTTTCTTTGTTCACCATAACATCAGTGAAGTGAGGATCTGCAAAAAGTTTTCTAATTTGCGGACCGTCGAAGATTCCTGTTTCTATTTTACCGTCACTTAGTTTTTGAAATGCATTTTTCAGATAACAGATAACATCGCCATCTTTGTTTAGTGCTCGGATGAAATTCTTCATAATTCCAAGCTTTATATGTAGAGGTGGAAGTAAAACATTTTTAGGTTCGATTAGAGGGTGAAACAAAAAATTGGGATGACCTGGTTCAAGTTCATTTCTGATCGGCCATTGGCGTCGTGTGTAGTGTTCCTTACTTGCTCGACTGTCCCAAAGACACAAGAAACATGGATATTTAGTGTAACCCGCTTGTTGACCCAGCAAAATAGATATTACCTATAAAAAGAAACATGGAGTAAATTAATTTACTTTGTATTGAACATAAAAGATCCCTCTTTCTTTCTCAAATGAATAAAGATACAAATTTTCTGAAATCTAGATATATTCTTACCTTCATGTCTCCACATATCTTCCAATTGTGTGTTTCATAGTTTAAAACCTGAATCAGATGCTTCAGGTTGTCGTATGTTTCAATAAGCATCATTGAAAAACCAACAGGAACAGATGCCTTCTTGTTACCATGGTTAAGAAGTACTGCTTTTAAACTTTTGGTGGAACTTTCTATGAACAGTCGAAATTCTACAGGAACATACTCCACACCCAATTCGTTAATGAGACCTATCACATCATTGCAGTAAGTAAGAGATTTGGATTGGTCAGCAGTGAAATATTTACGAAACTCCCTTTCACGATGGCGGTACCAATAAAATGTTGTTTCTGAACTTAACAAATTGTGTTCTCGAAGCCGTGACCCAAGCAATTAAGCAGATTCTTTGGACAATCCCAAATTCCTAGTCAAATTGTTAAGTTGTGATTGCCTTCATTCATCTCAGAAGTGGCTTCATACATAGGGGAACCATCAGCATCATCATCGACAGCAGCATCATGTAATTCGTCCTCGAAGTCTTGCGTCAAGAAAGTTTCGTCTGTATGATTGGGAATTGGAATTCATGGGCCATGAGCTACCGGTTTTATGGCAGATGGAACTTCAGAATATTTCACATGTTGCTTGTTCTTTCGATTTATTCCTAAAAGCAAACAAAACACACATACATGCAATTTCTACTACCAAATGTATATATTACATTTTTAATACAATAAAAAAAAACAATCATAAATATGCCATACCTGCTAAATTCGTCATGCAGAAGTAACAGTCACTAACATGATTTTTGCCTTCCCTCCACACCATTGGAACATCAAAGGGAAGAGACTTTTGTTTTCCCTTGCTCCAACTCCTTAAACCTTCAACGCACGTTTTGCAGCAGACATGAGGAGCAAAGGTTTTATCTTGATCTCCAAGCTTTACTCCAAAGTAAGCAAAGCAGCTTTTTTTTTAACAAAGGTTGTTATATTCATATTCTGTTCGGGAAAAGTGACTTTCCCACAAATGAAACAAAAACGGTCAGGATCATTTCTACACTTTCTATTCATTTCTGAAA
>JABUQX010012724.1:0-2500 GCA_015478945.1 Trachelipus rathkii | reverse complement strand
TTCCCTTCCCCCTCAGTGTTGGAAGCTTCATCATGTCCAACCCTATTCCGAAAAAAGGAAGCCACTTGATCCTTCTAAACTATCGCCCCTGTAGCTCTCACTGTGTATTCTATCTTAAGATTCTTTGAAACCCTCTCCAACTCATTCATGAGATCATCTGGGGAAATCACTTCCAATCGCCGTACGGCTCTCGCTGTACGAAGTAACTGCGACTTTACATCCTATCAAAACCGATTATGTTTTCCCGCTGCTTAGGAAACTACGGGGAGACTTGGGTGGTGACGATATCCAAAGCATTTGACCCGAGAGGCACGCGCCACTTGGCCTTCCAAAGCTCCCTCCTTTGGTTCCTCCTCTCTTGCTTACTTATATTCTAGCTTCTTTCCCAAACGCTCAATATCGGCTGTTGTTGATGGGGCGACTTCTTCTTTTCTTTCAATATGGTGTTCCTCAGGGGTCTGTCTTATCTCCTACTTTATTCCTACTTTTCATTTAATGATCTTCTCACCTGCACCTCTAACTCTAATCCCACCGTATTCCATGGACTCGACCCTTCATTCTTAAACTCATATCAATTCTACTCCCACTTTCACTTCTGGAATTGCCTCTCGTCTTATTTTCGATTTTATTCTCGCTGATGGTTAGAAATAACTTTGTGAAATTCAATTTCTTTAAAAACCCAATTTTACAAAAATCTCCTCTCCAAAATAACTTTAACGTTTTTCTGTTCATTACGGACGGTTCTGTCGTCTCCCTTGTTGACAATGTAAACATCCTTGGCTTAACATGAACAAAAAAAATGTCTTGGGAAAACCTCTCAAATCACAGTGGTGCTAGGGGCTTGCCTCAAAGAACTGGGAAGTTCTGTTTAAAACTGTTGAGAATTTCCTCCCTTTCTCAGTTGGCTCGCTAAAACAAGGGCTCATCCCCGGCCCATGTATGGAGTTACTGCGGTCTGTCATATCTGGAGGGGGAGGGCTCTGGTTCACCAGGCTTTGGACGGTCGAGTCAACAGCAAAAAAGGGCTTTATAAAACTGTCGCACTTTCCAGTTCACTTGACCCTCTATCTTTTGCGGGCGCATTGTTGGTGCTTTATCTCTTATCCTATAGGTACCGCAGCGGCAAGTCTCGAGGGAAGTATTCACTCGCGTACCCCACCTAACGGACGCCTTTCGTAGCGCAATAGTGCTGTATCTTTTGGCACGAGTATTGTGTTTTGACATTTGGTAAACTTCCAACCTAGGTTTGCTGTTGGTTGCTCTTCCTTCTTTCTCAACCACCTCTGTTTTGTGGAATTTTATTTTTTTATTCTGCATTTCCTAATGAATTTAATCTCCTTGTTTTAAAGCTGGCGACTGCATTCATATGCATAATTTGCGCTAGAGGGGAACTTTTGAGGAGTAAGAGAAGTCCCCCTCCTGGAATAGGGCTCTGCCCGTGAGTGGCGGTGACAACTGTAAAAAAAAAAAATCCTTGAATGGGGAAAATATGTGGCAAATGAACTAATCTCCTATTCCCCCCATCCACAAACATCACTTTAGAATATTCCACAAAATCGTAACTCTTTCAACTTACCCCTGTTCAGGATGGATCATATGCGCAAACCACCCACAAATTTGATCTTTTCAAACTTAATTTTAACCTTTAGACCTTCTAGTACTCCCACACACACAAAATCTCCATAGCCTCTGACCAACCAAACCACTCATTCAAGAATTTGCAAATCCTTCTATCCCCCTTTCTCATTCTTCCACAGGGCAAACCACAAACCCACATTTCCACACCACCCCCTCATTTCACCGATTTCCTTTCATCTGTGGTTGTTTTTCAGTCACAGCGAGCAATCAAATTTGCCCTTTCTAAATACACCATCACCTCTCCCCTCATCTCCTCAACATTTATTCCTCTACATTTCATATTACAGATACGATTATACATTTTCGCGAAGGGATTAGAAGGGGCGCTTTACTTGCGATTCAACGACCTTCTCCGAGGCATGCATTAGCATTCCTGGCAAAAGATAATGGTAGTAGGCAGCCAACCTTAACTACCACCGTCCCTTAGTCGGCCTTCTTACGACACGCAGGAACAGTACCGATGTTGGGCCAATTTTTCTCCCTAACACGTTGATACCAAGGGGATAGGGATGTCTGTAAGATGTTGTCTAGAAGAGGGGTTTGAAATAAAGGTATGGTGTATTATGATATGGTTGTCTTGAGGGATTGAGTTGGAAAATAGTTGAAACGCAAAACAGAAAAGGCGAACCATTAGGCACTGGAAAGTCATACATACCATAAAAGCAAATGGGGAATATATAATAATTATTATATTAATTATATTATATATATATATATATATATAGACTATAATATATATATATATATATTAATATATATATATAATATTAATATATATAGTATATAATATATATATATTATATATATATATATTTATATATTATATATAATAAAATTATTATTGATTTAATTATATTATTTA
>JABUQX010012723.1:55000-59252 GCA_015478945.1 Trachelipus rathkii | reverse complement strand
TAACAACAGAGAAGATGTATCAAACGGTACTGTTCCTTTGTGTGAAGAAAAGTCTGTATATAAGTTGTCTAGTCGAATCAGGAGGTATTCGAGGTGCTTGTTCAAAGGTAAATATTACGGTACGCTACTTAATATTTACCCTAATTCAAACATCTCAAAATATAAAATGAGTGTATTGCTGTGACCTGAGATTTATCAGGGCTCGTTTAGATTTTTGGATAAGCTGATAAAAATGAAATCGGTTTGTGGGTGGTTCGGCAGGTTTCGGAGGGTACTGTTTTCCTGAAGAAAGGTCAAGGGTTGTAGGGAAAAGCTAACCAGTCAAGGCATTCTTGTTCCCACGTACCTAGTTAAACCTGTACAAGTTCTCAACCACAGACATTCAAGGGTAAATTTGAGTATTATTCCATATTTTAAGGACATAACTAATGATACTAAATATAAAACGGCAGGTATCAGACGGTACTGTTCCTGAGGGAGAAGAAACTGTGATATAAATGGTCAAGGAATCAAATCAGTCTTGTTCAAATGTAAATAGTTACGTTAATTGAATATTTACCCCTAACAAACATCCAAATTGAAAATGAGTATTTAACCTTATTTCAGGATCTAATTTTTGATACTTAAAGTAAAACGGCAGATGTTCGAGGGTACTGTTCCTGTAGAATGTCAAGGGTTGCACGGAAAAGCTAAGCAGTCAAGGCATTCTTGTTCCCAGGTACCTAGTTAAACTGTACAAGTTCTTCAAACACAGATCATCAATAGATCAATCGAGTATTATTCCATATTTTAAAGACATAACTTAATGATATCAAGATAAAATGCAGGTATCATAGAGGGTACTACTGTTCCTAAGGGAGGAGAAACTGTGATATAAATGGTCAAGGAATCAAATCATTCTTGTCCCAAGGTAAATAGTTATGCTACTTGAATATTTACCCTTAACAAACATCCAAAAATGAAAAATGAGGATTTTTACCTAATTTCTAGCGGCCTATATTATGTGATACTAAATATCAAATTTCAATTCCTGGGTACTGTTCCTGAAGAAGGTCAAGGGTTGTACGGAAAAGCTAAGCAGTCAAGGCATTCTTGTTCCCAGGTACCTAGTTACACCTGTACAAGTTTCTCAAAAACAGACATTCAAAGATAAATTTGAGTAGTATTCCATATTTGCCTAATGTACTGATTACTACAAAAAAAAGGGCAGCTATCAAAAGACTGTTCCTAAGGAAGGGAATATGTGGACTATATAATGGTCAAGGAAGTTCAAATGCAGTCTTGGTTCACACATGTGAGAATATGTTACGCTTTAATTGAATATTTACCCTAAAAAAATCGCAAAAATAAAAATGAGTATTATTCTCTTAATTCAGTGCCTAATTTTGATACTTAGAAATAAAACGGCAGAGGTTTCGATGGGTACTGGTTTCCTGAAGAAGGTCAAAGGTTGTACCGAAAAGCTAAAAGCTGTCAACAGTAATTCTTTGTTCCCAGGTACCGTAGTACCCTATACATAGGGTGGGTTGAATACATTACAAAGTGCAATTAGATGAAGAAGACGGGCAGTTCAAATACGTAAATTACTGAATACTAAAAACATTTGTGTCATAGAGTACTGTTCCTAAGGGAGGGGAATATGTCGATTATATTAATGGGTTCAATCGGAAGCAAGATCGAGGTCATGTCTCCAAGGATAACATCGTTGCAGACGCATTGTCAAGAACACCGTTTGAAATTCCAAACGAATCCAAAAATGAAAATTAGCGATTCTACTTAATTTCAGTAAGTCCATAATTTAATGAATACTTTATATAAATACAACATTGCAAATGACCAGGAGGACACCACTGTACTCCAGGAAGTACTGATAAGGCTCTTTTAGTATTCGAAAAAGCTATAGCAGCCTCAACTGGATACGCACGATTCTTGTTCCTTCTCCAAGGGTTATCTTATTTGTTCTATGTATCAGTAATTAGGGTCCTTAAAATATGGAATATTACTCAAAAAATTTATCCTTGAATGTCTGTTTTTGAGGAACATGTAACAGGGTAGATAAACTAGGTCACTTGTACGAGAGTCACGCAAAATAATCAGGCCACGAATTCTGCCATGTAGATATAATTTTGAGTCAGTACATACCCTGACAGTCATTCTTCTAGGACAGGCACCTAAGTTAACTGATCCTCAACTAAAAGAGAGAAAAGAGCAGGTAATCAGATGTACTTCTATTCCGCGAGGCGCATTAAAATAAATGTGGATAATAGAATGGTCAAGAATCAATCAGTCTGTTCACATTAGGTTAAATTAAAGTCGTATTCTCTACTTAAGTAATTAGGCCCTGAAATTCGAGATTAATCAATCACTTATTTACCATTTTTGGATCTGTTAGGGAATATTCCATTAACAAAGCCGATTCACAAAAATCGTTAAAAAAATGATGCTTTATTTTACCTAATTTCAGGGCCTTTTACATTTCTTGACATATTATCTATGGAAAAGAGAAAACCGGCAGCCATTGAGGATCGGAAGAGGGTACTGTTCTAAAAGAAGGTTAATTCACCGTTTGTGAACCATCGAATAAAATCAACGATACTATAAGCTCTCTCCGTTGAGGAATTATCGGGCATCAGTATCCCTCTGATGAGCCGCTTTTTTTATGTATGCGACGTAATTGGTTCCCTCCTAAATAAAATCCTACTTACGCCCATGACTATGAGGAATCTGTAGTCCTCAATACTCTTGCTAAAAATTCTAATCACTTCTGCCTCATTTTTTTTCTATTTAATTCCACTCTGGACGACTCTAATATTCCCCTCCACTTTTTGAAAGTTTGTTAAGAGTTGAATAACATACATCATGTTTTAAACTAATTGAGCTCAAATTTTAACATCTTCAATCACAGGAAAGAGAAATGAGAATCTTTTGAAGCAATAATACCACTTGCGACAAATTTTAAAAAGTGTTACTTGAAACGGCTTGCGTTTCCAAAAGGTTGATTCATTTTCGTTTTTGTATTTCATTGCATGCAGTTTTCCAGCATTATTACATATATCAAAAAATTGTTTATAAGAAATTAAACATGGTTGCACTTTTGTGGAATTGTGATTACCGAATATTATTAGAATTAATTAATCAATAAAGAGCTCTACACACTTTCCGGAAAACCTATGAGACCTGCCTGTGCAAGTCAACCCGCACAATTCTGCCTGATTTCCCTATGGTCTACACACGCTCCGGTATTCTCTTAATCCATCACCATTCAGTTCAGTCCACATTGGCATGACCAGACGATATATTGAGTGTTGTCGAGTTGAATTTGGCAGTAAACATTTTGAAACCCAAATATAACGTGTATAGTGTAAACGGTGGTTAAAATAAGGAAAAATATATTCTCATGTAAACCTCCTCACAGAATTGAAAATTGACTTCTAAAGATTGGCAAAACTATTTGATGATGGATTTACTAACCTATTTAAATCATTTGTCTTAATTATTTATATTATAAATTAATTTCAATCTTAATTTTTTGTACTATTTCCTGTAACCGCTTCTAATATAATTTATTTTCAATTTAACTCTCTGCTCCATTTCCTACGATTTTTCTATTTATCTTGTATAAACGAGTTACTTTTACGACTTTTCGTGATATTCTTTTGTTTTATGACCTAAGGGCGGGGTTCATTTTAATATTTCTAGGAAATTCCTTAAGACATTGCTGAGGAAACTAAATATTTTTAATGTATACGAAACGAATTCGGTCTCGCAACTGGCCTCTCAACGTGCTACTTAATGCACAGTCCAAACCTGTACAGACTGATCGAATGATTTTTTATATTCCTTCCGACAGCCTATACATTCAACTCTAATGAGCCGTGCAGTTTTTTCCTGCACACGCTCCGGTTGAACTGCACAGTTTGGCCTGTGCTGTTACTAGTGAGAGGTTTTTCGAACATGTGTGCGGCCTCTAAAATATTAATAATTATTATGTATTATGTGCTTTAAGGTTATAAGAACCTGTAATAATCTGTGGAAGTTTGAAGCAGAGATAAACGACATTATTATAGACTTATAATATATATATATATATATAATATATTATTATATATATAGTATATATTATATATATATATATTATATAAATTATATATTATAACTATATATGATTATATATAATATTATATATATTATATTATAACAATTCTTTTGTTGTTATTTATATATATTGTCATTATAATTTTTTTTTTAAAAA
>JABUQX010012723.1:0-47500 GCA_015478945.1 Trachelipus rathkii | reverse complement strand
ACTTGCGTTCTGTTACATATAGCGAGCTCTACCTTGCGACGATTCAACAACGATTGCGGAATTTGTAAAAAAAAAAACGCGACGATGGCGTGGACGATGAATTTGCGATTCATAAGAATGACGATTGAAAATTATGACGTTGATTAACAAGTCGCTTTATAAAACAAAGATATAGCGTCGGAATCATCGCAACGATCATATCCAACCATTATAAACACAAAAGTTCCTTGCATAATATACCAAAAAAAGGCCCAGAAAGATGACGTGAATCGAAACTCAACTAAACTACACATTACATAAACTTAAAACATAACCCCTAAACTAAACGGATCTGCAAAAAGAAAGAGGGAGCTCCACCCCTTTGGGCCGATTACCCTGTTAAGGATCTCTTCCGTCCAACATATTCTCTCATTTACATTATAAAAATCATACCAGGCAAACTCCAAGCGTAGATAAGTCTGAAGTTTAGAATGACAAACCTGAGTACCCTAAAAAAAATATCCAAGAATGAAACCTACGTGAGTAAAAAAGACGTTAGCTAGAGCGCGAACGCAGGACGTATGCGGCCTACTAGTCCGCGCTTAGGGGGTTAAGTGTCCAAGTCGCGAAGCCGATGAACGCCCACCTAAAACTCATTCTGTCTATGTCCTCGAAAATATAAACCCATAATTTGACCTCTAAAAACTATGATGACTTGTAATACGAATACCAAAAAGATCAATGATGCAACAATGTTGCAAATTTTATTTGCAAACATCCACACATTGCATGCAACCATTGCTTATGTTGACATTCAGTCGGATGCACAGGCTTTCCATCCCTATATTTATCTGACTCATTTTTTATATTATTTTAAAATTTAATTAAATAATACTATTTGACTATATATTTAATTACTATATTATTTCTCAAATATTATTTTGATTGTATGGCCGATGCCATTGATTCCTTTGGGCTCAATAAAATTTGTACAATCAACAAATTTTAAGTATTTTTAGAGTATTTTTTTTCAAGAACTTTCCTTTATGTTCTAAGCAAGCAAGGTTTTGGATGATCGCTGCAACAGGAAATGAGAGCCGTGTCTTTGTTCAAAAAATTTTGAAAGCAGATAATTGACTGGCTATTACATTCTGTTTGTACATCTGAATAAATCTGGTTGCTGCATGGATAAATTAAATCTAGTTTATATTTCTTCAACTTGCAATAGCTTGAGGAGTGAGTAAAGAGACCTACGATTGGTTTGCATGATGGATATATTTTTTTCACGTCTCTTTGTTTAAATATGGCATCCTCATACAAAAACCTAAGTTTTTGTTTTATTAAAAGAGTGTAAAAAGCAATGTAATTCCTGGAATCTGCTTGTGTAACTCCTGCAGCCTATTAGGTGCGTTATCCCTTACTACTTAACATAATTTATTAGCAGGGAATATTGAATTTTCCCATAAAACATTTTGAAGGACCATTCCCACTGTATATAAGATTGCTGTGATTTGTTTACAATGTCATCTATTATCCGTGTAAACCCTTTTTCGTTCTCGTGCCCAATACTGTTGACCCAAAATACCAAATATTATATTTCCACGTCCTAAAAGCATAGTAAATTTATATAATATATATAATATATATTATAATATATACCTAGAAGGTATGAAAAAATGCTAATATAATCTTTCAAGCTTTAGATATTTTTACGACAATAATAACTGATAAGATATTTCACAAATACCAATCCTAAATTATGTTAACTAATTGGTCAATGTATAATATATAATCATTACATCGTTTTAATAACAAATGAGAAAAACAAGACAGAAATATTAAAACTCAAAATAGCATATATTTAATATAAACTTATGTTTTACAAAATCTAAGAGACCTCAAAAAGTTAATTTAAGTAAGCGAAAGTATTTTTTATGTATTTTATCTCCCTATACGTAGCTTTGCTTTTTACGAATCAACCCACAAATACAGTCTCCAATCATGTTTTCGTTATATGATCCTTGATAGCGGCGTTCAAAGTCCAGAATATCCAAGGAAATCGCTAGCCTGCTCCCTCTGAGTACGCCCCATGTTCTCCTTAAATTTAGCTAATTTATGTTGCAGCTATCGACACCGATAGGATTGGGACATGCTGCTAGTCCCAATGTGACCTACATGCTATGCTCCGACCAAGGGGTCTCAACCAAGGCCTCATATGGCAGTTATTGTAGCCGGTCTTTGTAGTTCTATCAGAAGGGAAGCCATGAACCCACGCCAAAACAAAGCTATTCCAAGCTGGTTTTCTGTCCTAGGCACTTCTATCCGGAATCTTGCACTCTCATTATTTTTATAATTTGTCGAGCCAAGACATCGGCTTTGAACCTTGCCTCAGACCTTGCCTCCAGAACTTGCAGCACCGGATGAAGCTGCAATGACGCTTATCTAGAGCTGACCAAAACTTGTTCATGAGCGAATAATTTATGTGAACTGGAGGAAATAATATTTTCTGGGGGCTGGATTAACCCATTTGACCATTTTTCCTCCTCACCACTAAACTCAGGTTCCGCTTAGCCATCCCGAGACTGGTATGTGTGCGCGGAGCTCTGCTATCTCAGAACAGAAGGTAACGTGAAACTTTGTAATATTATTATATATGTAAAAGACCACCATTTGAAATCTCCGGTAACTCCCAATTTTGTTCTTTATTTCAAGACACTTGGCAATAGCTTCACTCTTTGAGCTGCACCGAGTAAGCCAAGGGAAGAGAGGAATTACAGTGTTCCCGTCATGAAGAGCACAGCTTGAGACTCATCGATGAAGCTATCAATGAAGGAGCCGCCACTCTCAAGGCGGTTACAGCCAATTCCATAGTGCCCCAAATGAACCTGACACATTTGTTGCAAAAGGCAAAGCACATCGTTTGACTGTGAAATGAAATTTGAAAAAGAGTATTAAAGCTGGTTAACAGTAAAAAGCTTATCTGACTGTGACTTTCACACTTCATGTAACAAATCCACTGCTAAGTCTCGAGCCAAGAGTTCTGCAGTTGGACTTTGTATAAGAGCACCTTATGACTCTGATCAAGTCGTGAAGTCTCCTTGGTTATGGAAAATATAATAATTCTTCTTCTCAGCAATCACTAATATCAGGATCAAAACGAGCGTCATCATCTTCTGATTTGTGCTTTTTTCCATAATGACTGTACTAACTTTACGAGAGTTTTTTCTGGTTGCTAAGGAGAATAACTTTGGAAAGAATATGACGAAGATCTATATATGATTAGCAGGCGGCAAATTTGCCAGCTCGAAGCTTGACGCGGTCATCCACCAAACAGAAAACAAATTGTTGAGTGTTTCAGTTGCCCTCTCAAAATCGTGTTGTGCGAAATTTCATGAGCTTTATTTCCCACCTGTACCAAACCTGCGAAGAAATAAAATATATACAAATTGTTAAATTTTAGATGTAATGGTATTATTATGCAGAATATTTATATAGTACACAAATTCAAAACTTGCACTTTAGATTCCGAACTATAAATTATAAGCAAAGGGCACTTCTAGTATACCCAATTAATATTAATCCCATACATATTATACTATAGGAGCCCAATAAAATATATTATATAATTTCAATAAATATACGTATATCCACTTACCTAAAATAGTTATTTAATAACCGTATAGGGATATAGATTGCATATGTAGATATTTATAATATATGTATTTGTATATATATTTTAATTATTATTTAAAATATGTTTTTTAAAAATGCTTTTTATAAGATTGCATTCTATATATTCATCAACAATATAGTTAATTTAATTTCAATAAATTTTTATATATAATATGCTAAACCGACCTATTGATATAGAAACCAAAATGTCTGCTTATATATTACCTTCTAGAGTTTTTTTTGCAAAAATTCGCACGTGTATAACTACGACCGGGTGTCTATTGCTTGTCTTGTCCCCAAACAGGCATGCCAAAATATGCCTTATGAGCCTCGCACATTTAGCAGATGTATTCACATGGTACTTGTTGCTCGTGACTTCATAAATTCATCGCAGACATAACAAACTGCTTTGCCTGATATTTCAACCTCCTTCATCCATCTGTACTGAAATACCTAAACCATCTTTCATAACATATCGTAGGTATCTAACCACTTGTAACACCTTAACCTAGAATAGACTAAGATAAACTAAATCAACTAAACTATATTGATATATGAGCTTAGCTTACTCTTGCGATTTATTCGTCATCCAAGTGCCGTATCCACGTCAAGAAATTTTATAAATCCATATATGTGTAATACCATATAAATAATATTATTAATATCACTAAAATCGACAATGACAATGTTACTATAATTAGAAAATAGCATATCATATATATATATATCTATATATATATAGCAACTAACAGACATTAATTTTCATTGCTTTGATCTTCGTGAATCAGACTAGGATAATCGATTCAAAAGTCACCACGAAATCAAATATATGTTGGCTATTTTTCAGATTGAGTTATAAGAATCTAATATATAGATAATTATATTATATCCATTGGTCAGAAAATATTCCCCATTAGATTATTGGAGTATTATATTTATTATTATTTATTGATTATATTATTATATTTAAATAATTATAATACATAACAATTAATTATTATTTTTTACCCTTATTATTATTTTATTATTATTACTCTCTGAATGTATATTATTATCCGATTATATATATTGTAAATCATTATTAATTTAAATATTATTCAATTATAATATTATATTATATTAATTTAATTATATTAATTGTTAATTTATTATTAATATTATTATTTTATTATTATTATTATTTATTATTATTTTATATATTATTTATCATATATTATTATTTATTATATTAATTATTATTTAATTATAAATATTATTATTAATTATTATTATATATTTATATTATTATTGATGAATAAACTTCTATTTTCAAATTCAAAAAATGAAATTTTAACAATATGTAATATCTTTTAGTGTCAATGAAATTAATAAGTAATATACTTAATATAATGATTGAACATTCAAAGTTTAAATATAAAATTGAAATAAAAATAAGTTGGATTAAGTAAAAAGATCATTAATAGCACAAATAAAAAATACAAAAAATATTTTCATCATTTCTATTAATAAATAATACAATTTGAAGTATTTTATTTATTTTAAAGTTAATAAAACAGTAGTTATATATATATATAATATATTATATTATAATATATTATATATATAATATTAATATAATATATATATAATTATAAATAAATTTAAAGATATAAAAATAAAGATAGTGAGCTAACTTATACATTAAAATTATTATTATATGATACAGTATAAATAAAATTAAGATATAATAATAATTAATAATATTAATGTAATATATATATAATATGAATTAAAAAAATATATATATAATATAACATAATTATAAGATATAAGAAATATAATATTACATTTTATTTGATAGGTATTTTTATATGAGTCTAGTTTTGAATAAACATAGTATATTAATATTTATAAAATATATATATATATTATATATATATATATATATATTATATTATATATATATATAATATAAAATTTATATATATATATATTATATAATATATTTTAAATATAAGATATATATATAATAGTATATATATATTAATAATATAATTATTATATATAATATATTAACTATATATATATATATAGTATATATATATATATATATATATAATATATATATAATAAATATATATAATAATTATATATGATATATATATTATATATATCTTTTTTATTCTAATTTAATAATTTTTAAAAAATAATATGTTTTATATACATTTAAAAAATATATATAATATATATATATATATATATATAATATACTAGGTATATATAATATAATATTATATATATATATATATATTATATATATATATATATAATAGGATAATAAATATATATATAATAATAATAATAATATATATAATAATATATAATATATATATATTATTATATATATATAATATATATAATAACATATATTAATACTATATATATATATATATATATATATATATATATATATATATATATATCTAATAATATATTATATATATATAATATAATATATATAATATATATTAAATATATTAAATAATATATGTGTATAAAAATTTTATATATCGAATATGTAATAATAAATATATAATTAATAACATTTGTGCATAATTTTAATGTTTATTTAATAAATTTTAGTTTTGAAACGAAATAAGTAATTATTTACATAAGATTATTAAAAGGAAAATCTATTTTAATGATTTATAGAGAAAAAAAGTAATAACAGTGGGGAAGAAGATGCTTTATCTTAAAGCACCTTTACATTTACATATAGATATGAGTCAGAATTATACATTCTTCTTCACTCTCTCTCTTCTCTACTATAATATATATTAATATTAATATATATCATTAATATTAATATATAATATATAATATATTAATTAAATATTAATATATATATAAATTAATAATAATATATAATATATAATAATAATATAGTATATATAAATAAATATATATAATAGATTAATATATATATATATATATATATATATAGTAGTTAGATATATATATATAATAAAGCTCCTAAATAAGTTATAAGACCACCTAACAATTTATATCCTCATAATAATAAACTATTAATAAGTACTGAACAGGAGTAGTAAAATAATATAAGACAAAAGAAACCCGCTCTAAAATAGACAAAGTTTAGGGTTCCTCAAAAACCTATTTCAAAATGAGCATAATGCAAAATCGTCAAAAGACAATGTTTTGAAATGCAAAAAGAGAATTAATAAAGAATAATTTCTCAATTAAATATATTTTCGCGAGTGCATTTTGAAACAATAAAACTATAATTACTCATATAAACGTATTAAGACAAGTAATTAGCTCATTGTTAATATTAATTTTTCGTTATAATTACGTATTAATTATATATATATATATTTACTTTCCTATAGACTATTTAACATCTATATTATTATTAATATAAATAATAATTATATTATAATTTTATATATATTAATTTAAAGTATTATTAATTATTATATTATATTAATTTAGTATTTATAATACAGAAAGCGGCCAAATATAAAGTCACTGATTTATCCGTTTTATTATAATATTATATATGTATAATATATATAGATATATATATATATATAATTGTGCTTATATCACGTAAAATAAAATAGGTAAAATTATATCTAGAATTTATATATATTATGTATATATATCTCCTGATATTACAGACCAATGGCACCCTAAACAACAGCACTTTTAGTGCCTAAATCTCAGATTGAATAAAAAACTTTAATGTAAATTCAAATGAAAAATAAAATTGATAAGCCGTGATAATATATTATAAATATTATTCTACTTAGATTCCGCTTATAACATATACATTGAAGTTATAAAAATAAATAATGAGAATATTTAAAATACACCACATAACTATAAAATGAGTTTTATGGCGTATAACTAGTTAAATGTAAAATTAGCATTTGCAGACCTTCCACGCAGATAGGTAGAGGATCCTCTTCTGTCCAATTCATGGAATAATATATATTATATATAATATTAATATATATTATATATATAATATAGATATAATATATATATATACTATATATATATAAGTAACTGGAGCACGTTGCCTGTTATAAGTAATATATATATATATTATAGTTCTTTTCTATTATATTGTTATATAATATATTATATATGTATGTTATATATTTATATATATACGATATATGATAAAACACTTTAAATTTCAATAAATAAAATTATCAATTAGCAATCCATACACTACACGAGATTAGGAACTACCAATATCATGGTTCAGGACTTAGATATTAATCTTGAACGATAAAGTAAAAATCCAATGAATTTATCATACAATAATAATGAAGAAGATACTATATATAAAAAATATATATAATTCGCATATAAAATATATTTATTGATATCTAAATATTATCTATCATTATAGTCTAATTCTCCATAAATACTACTATTATATAAATAATAATAAGGGATACATCACAACAGATAGAATATCCAATAATGTAATTATTTAGTATAATCAAGTAAATAGTTTAATATAGAGAACATCGTACTATTTATTACGTTATTATTTCACAGATATAAATAATAAATATAATATATAATAAGTGATATAAAAATGAGTATTATAAGTATTATATGGGGAACAGCTGAATCTTACAATGTCATTAACAACAAGAGAGAATATAATGATATTAACATATAGATCCAGATACTACAATATCTCACACAGCCGACAAAACCTGAGAACATATAGAACTGATCAAATAGCACGAAAACTTAAGTTCTGACATAGAGCTATACATTATGATATCAAGGAAATAATATATTAAAATAATAATAATAATATATAATATAATAAGAGAATATGTAATAATAAAAATAGTGAGATAAATATATAAATGAGTATAGACCACGAATAGTCCGATATTCCATAGATTAAATCCACTTGTAAATAAAAATATAACAAAATATAAGCACAATAAATATAAAATTACTCTATCATACATATCATCTCTATCACACATCTACACTCTTGCTCACAACACCTATAACCTATCATCTCCTCTATCTCTCATGACAGCTATGAACTTCCATCTCTAATCACATCTACTTATCTTATTTTATGTGTTTAGCCTTCTTATTCTGCTTTACATCAAATACGCATCTATATATATGTAATCTAATCACTAACTGAAGTATATTTCCTAAGTATATTGCCTTTTTTGTGAACTCCGTATCTTTTAATTTTACATAATATCAACTTTGTGCTATATCGTATATGTACTTCCTAATGTCGTCGTGTTGTGCTGATCAATAGCGTGCGTTTAATTAATTCCTCACATTTAGTCTTTATCTATATACTATTCACATACTTCATACATTATCTATCTTTCATAATACTTATCTTTCATATCTATATTCTTAATTACTTTATCAATTCTAATATATATAAGTCTATTTGACTTGATAATCATATAATATAAACTTCTTTTTCTATATCTTTTCTTATTTCTTAATACTGCTTTTAATTATCTTTCTTTTATACTTTATTCTTCTTATTTTTCATTTTACTTGTCTTTTTTATTGATCTTCAGATCTTGTTCTTCTTCTTCTATCTTCTTCTTTTCTTTTTATTCTTCATCTTCTTCTCTGATTCATATTTGTCTATCAAATTTTTCTTCTTACTTTATCTTCTTTTCTTTATTTTTATTACTTCTTTTCTTCTTCATTACATCATCGTTATCTTCTCTTCTTATTCTTCGATGATTGGAATGCTTAGTGGATAAAGCGTCTCTCAGGTCTAATTAACTCAGCCAACCGCGAGTTCCAGTGTTCGAATCCGCTGTATAATTATAATATCAAAGGATGATATGTATGGAGTACAGCTAATGTTCTGTGCTAAGTGACGAGTTCATTTAATACCTAAACCCTAACGTAAAAACCCTAACTGAACTAACCCCCAATACCTAAATCCTAACTTAACCCTAAGAATACCATGGTTCCGAATTGTGTTTATATGTCATGTACGAGAATAATAAATGGTTGTATTAGAATTATGTTATTAATCAGTGTGTTGTCATAGTACGATTAAGCCTTCACAATCTCAAATATGTCAATAAAATCACTCACCTAGTTATGAAGTGCGTTTGTTCTGTACAATAACATAAGTATTTTAATTATATGCCAAGTGTCTAATTCGCAGTTGATAAAGTGCTACAAATGATCAGGATTTCAGCGAAACTTTCGCCGTTTAGAATTTAAAGCAAAGTATATTTTATGTTTTTTTAAAAATTATTGATGTATTATAGGTTTTTACTTTTGTATCCTTCTTATTATATTTTATTAAAAACAAAGTATTTTTAGGTTTTTAATACGAAACAGTGCATATTAGTTATGTGTGGGTAATGACTAGTAGAGCTTCAAATCGTGCAAAAAAACTCATTTTATTCACTACTATTGATTGAGTGTAAGTATCTATGGGTGAGTTGTACATGCGTCCGCCGTTTATCTAGTAGTGTATCCTAGTTGTTTATGATCGTGATGTGTGCTGATAGAGGATTAGTTGTGAGTGTATTCTTCTGATCCCTAATTAGTTTTAAATATTGTAATTATATATTAATATATAATATTATATATTATAGTATATAAATATATATATATATATATATATTAATAATATATATATTATATCTATATATAAAATATGATATCAGAAATTATAATCTTTAGCATCGAGAGCTTGCGTATAGGTGTTATTTGATGATTAGCTATTCGATATGTATATACTGATGTACTAGTCTATATGAATATAGGTGATTATAAATTCAGCTAATAAGATGTGGTAAAGTCTGGTCTCCTAAAGGAAGCGGCGTGCTCTATAAGTGCGTGGCTACTATTGAAGCTGTGCTAACCGATGAATCTGTGGAATATGCATGTCCTCGGTGTCTTCAATACTGTCTCTATAAGTCCTGAGTAGCGATTTAGGTATTATAGTAAGTGCATGAGCAGTTCTAGTGTCTATGCACGAGGACCTTGCCTCTCCTTATAACATCACATAAAATACTTATAAAAATAACTCCAATTTAAATATATATTATTCTATAATTAACCTAAGATACGTAATAAAAATGCGTGAGTCTGTCCGTATATACACGCCACTATGAGGTAATCTTGAATCTCTTTAACTTAAACGTAAGTTCTATATTAGGACTTAAATCTTTCTCCCTACTTCTATCATTATATGTATGTATTTACTTAGCTACTGCTCCTTTATTAATTGATACAGATTTTCACTCCTTTTGAACTATTCATTACTAAACTATCGCATGAGATGTATAACTTCTTTACCCATTTACCATTATGCCTAAATAGGTTCTCTATTTAAGCAGTAGATTTTCAACGTGCGTATATAATATATTCAAATCGTCCTAAAGAACCATATCACTTGAGTGGTGGCTCTCTCACATACTATGATGTGAACCAAAAGTTAGTAAAGATAGATCACTAAAATAAATCAATCAGTTATTTCTCTAAACGAATCTGATGAAAACAGTATAATTAAAGAACACTACACATATATATATCCATGATACGATACCTTTATAAACCAATTCTATTGAATCAGGTCCTGATCATTATAATGTTATCACCACTACTCCTATTATTCATACTATAATTATTAATTAAAATAATATACACCATTTTCTTCTCAATTATTATTTTCTTATAATTGATGATTAACTTCAATAACCACAATCTTGATTTAGTGACATCTTATAATGATTATGATTAGAGATGAGATCAGTCTAGTGTTATAATATAGTTCATGCGTATGTGCGTGTGTCGCTATGAGTGCGTTTGAAGATCTGTAGTGTTCTAATGGTGTTAGTGAATTGCCAAATGATTTGACTGTGTATCTGAAGAAAGAACCTCGTTCCTACCATCTATCGATGAATAAATACCATTTCAGGAGAAAGAAAAATATGAAAAGTCAATGATTAACAGAACAAAGAAACCAAGTATTATGTGAGATTAATATTCAAAGAGGTTAGCTATAGGATAGCCTATAATAAGTTAAAACTATATAGATACATATTGTTCTCATATACTGAGTATAAAATGTCGTTTAAATGACTACCTAACAGTTTAGTCTTATCAATACCACATATTCTAGTACCTTCAAAAGCTCTAATTATCATAGAAATATGTTGTAATATAAGTATAAAAACTTTACGTAATTCAGAAAATATGAATGATTGATAAACAATATAAATTTATTGTATAGATTTTAATGGAAAGCAAGATGTGACATTAGTTGAGAGATAATTATGATAGATTATATCTTGGCATTATTCAGAATAATATAAATATTATATAATAAAGATAATAAAATAGAAACAAAAATCTATCAAATAAAGGATTTCATTTACCAAGTAGATAAAATAACAATAAATAACATTACGATACTATGAAGTGTATATAAGCAATACCTAAGAAGAAATTATAAATGCTTTGAAAATTTAAAATTATGTAAACAATGAATTATAATGATAATATCATTTATAATTTGTTTGAAACAAACTCTTATTAAGTAAATATTACTGTTCATATATAGATGTTAGTAATGCAAATGAGATAATAACAAATAAACAACACTAGTGAATCAAACTCTAATATATAATAATAATTATAAATAAAGTGAAATGAATAGAATAAACTTAATGGACAGACCTAAATAATAATAAATATCATATGATATAAATGAATATAAATATGAACTACTACAATGAGCATCTAACTATATCAAATAATATAAGAGAAGATTATATTAACTCAAAATCTGATATGATATTGAATTTGACTAAAACAATGATATACTATACTCATACCCTCTTCTTCTCTATTGCGCGCGAATTAATGTTCTACCGATATAGACACTATCTTTTTTTTTTGCCATAAAAACTAGTTTATATACATAGATCCACTAAGTAAACACAAAGATTTCAAGACATCTCTTGTAGTAGAAAATTTATAATATAATAGAAAAAATCAATGTCTAAACAAAAAGAGTTTACATTGGAACATCTTAAATAGAGATAATATATATGATGAAGGATATAGATAATGAATCCTTCGTAAATATGAAATTCACTAGCGTTGCAAAACTATCTCTGACTTATCTAAGGATATTCTATAATATAATGTACAGTACGGTTCAGTGATTGGTCGACTAGAGTCATTGTTCGACAATTTGATAATTCATTTCATAAGAAAAGTAATTAAAATTCCTAAGAGAAAATAATAAATCATTCATAAGTGGTTTGACAAAAGCAAATAATGAGATCTTGCGTCTATATGTATATAGTCTAAAGATTAGATAGTACATTCTTAGAAGGCCTCTAAGAACAGAACAAAATTTTATTGTGAACTTCTATGGGCAGGCATGGTTTCAGATAAATCATAACTACTACTGACCAAAATGTGAGTACGCAACAATTTATTATTTCTATATATAAATGAAAAGAGACAAGAGTAATGACTTCAGCTGCTGTTAGACTTAATGGCTATAGATCTAGGATAGATTAATATACACTACAATTATTTATCCGATCTCGCTCCCATATAATAATGATACTTACACTTTTACACTTTTCTTTTTCATTTCCAGGTTCAGGCCAATGATGTAAACCATCATATCTCACATCATCTACTCGCAAGAGTTTGGGGTTCAGCATGTCCAGAATTTCTTTTGATGGTCTTCCTCTTTTTCTAGCTGTATCATTTCCACATTTTGTAAGCGCTTCCCCAATTTCAGAACGGAATTCAACTAATTTTTTCCATAGTTTTTCTTTTTTCTGCAATCAATGCCGTCTATACAATAGCCAAGCATTGACAATTGTTATATCCAATAGATGAATTTTTTTTAGGTAATATTGCTTTACACGTATTTTAGTCCTATTCAATGATACAAACATATCATTCAAGTCAACACCAATTATATGGGTATTATATTCTTTTACAACTGCAGAAATAGGAACATCAATATATTTTTTATCCGGAAGTGACCATCACTTTACAATACCCATTGGATTGTTGCCTATCAAAGACGATACAAAATGTAGAGCTTTATTGTCATACCACTGTACAGCAGTTGTTTCTTATTATTTCAGTCCTATAATCGGAGGACCCTCTACTGTATTTGCATGACTAACTGTACCTTTACCTACATTTATTTCAAAGTCATATACTATCCCACTAGTTCCACATCTAGCAAATACCTTGATTCCCCATTTGTGTGGTTTGTTTTTGATATACTGTTTCAAAGAACTATGTCCTTTGAAAGGAATCATGATCTCACAACAAAATTATGCTCTTCAGGATCTATTTTCAAAAAGTTGCTTTTTATTGACTGATGAAAGGAGGAATCTTGAACAGCTTATCATAATCAGGAACACCCCTAGTCTTCATATTACCATTATTGCTTATGTGCAAGAATCGCTTTAGTAATTCAAAGCGGTTTCTCGACATAATACATGCAATAGACTCAAACCTTGTTGCTCTGTTCCAGTACATTCGATAAGAAGGCATAGGCACATTCCCACTCAATACATGCATGCCAAGAAACTTCCATTTCTGACTTCTTCGTATTTACTGAAGTGCCTTTCATTTCAACTGAATAGAGATTTGTATTGAAAAAATAGAGAAAATGATATTTATATATATATATATATATATATATATATATATATATATATATATATATATATATATATATATATATATATATATATATATATATATGATTTATACTATATATATAATCAAATATATATATATATATATATATTATATATATATATATATATTTATATATATTTATATAGATTATATATATATTATATATATATTATCCACTAACCAAATTTCAGCCTTCTACGTCTATTTCCAAGATTTTGGGGCTCAGCACCCCCCTAAAGATGAACCCTATATATTTAACCTCAGTACTCTATTTCATTGGTTCTCTTTATTCCACTCACCAAATTCAGCCTTCTAAGTCCATTTACAAGGTTTAGGGGCTCAGCACCCCCCTAAAGGGACTCTTATAATTTAACCTCAGTTAATCATATTTCATTCGTTCTCTTCTATTCATCACCAAAATTCTGCCTTTCTACGTCCATTTCAAGTTTCATCTCAGTACCCCTAAAGGGACCCCCTTCAGCCTTCGTCCATTTCCAGGGTTTTGGGGTTTACACCCCAAGGGAACATATATATATAATATATATGATATATATATATTTATATATATATATATAATATATAATATATATATATAACGGTATATAATATATAATTATATATATAATATATATATATATATATATATTATATATATATATATATATTATATATATATATATATATATATCATAAAATGATAATACTTTTGCTGTTCCCAATGTTGCTTTTTTTATACATGAATTTTGCAAAAAATCCATGTCCAAAACTTTTATACTTTATGATCATTTCACATTCCCACCCCAAAAAACAGCCTATTTCTCACCAAAAATGCCTAATATCAAATAAAAATTCTTTACGTATCTCACTGCACAAGACAAATAAGACGGAGCGTAGCACAACTTTTTCTCAAGACTTCAGAGGCACACTGATTGTAAGTCATACTAACTAGATGAAGTTACCAAATGGAATGAAAACTTGCCAGATGTCGACAGATATATCAATTTATGTATTGCAATTTAAAAATTTCCACATCGGAGATTTTTATACAATTCGGTCAATATTATCAATTGATGTTACCTGTAGTAGCACAGTGGAGGAAAGGGGTTAAACCAAGCAAATTGCACACTATCCTCATCTACAGCCAATTGCATTAAGCCAAGTTGCTTTGTGCAAATTATTGGAAAAATTGATTTTACAAAGACTAATGATATTTTTAAAAGAACATAATGTACTTTCACCTTACCAGAGTGGTTTTAGGAAGAATTTTTCTACTGCAGATAATCTTTTGTTTTTAGAATGCAGTATTCAAGAAGCTTTTATAAAAAATGAATATATGGTGGCTGTTTTTCTAGATATCCAGAAGGCATATGATACAGTTTGGATACATGGACTTTTACTTAAACTATATAATTTGGGCCTGAGAGGAAATCTCCCAAATTTTATCAAAAACTTTTTGCAGAATCGGAAAATTCAGGTGCAGATAGGAAATACACGGTCAGAATTATTTCATATGGAGTTTGGTGTACCACAGGGTAGTGTATTAAGTCCATGCTTATTTTCCCTGATGATCAATGATATTTTTCAAAATTGTGGATCAGATATTCACTTTTCTTTATATGCAGATGATTGTGCATTGTGGGTATCAGATCCAAATTTATATACAGCTCTTGATAAAATGCAAGATGCCCTTGGAGAAGTTTCTCAATGGTCTGAGGAGTGGGGCTTAAATTTTTCCACTGATAAAACAAAAGCTATAATATTTACAAGAAGACCCTATGATCCTCCCCCATTATTTTCCTTTTGTGGTTCATCTATTCAATATACACATGCCCATAAGTTTTTAGGACTGAACTTTGATAGTAAATTAACATGGAAGTGTCATGTCAATGACTTGTTACAAAGAAGTGAAAAGGCCTTATTGTTATTAAGATATATTAGTAGTAATGTTAGTGGTGTTGACAGAGATTTATTATTGTATCTCTTTAAAGTAATCTTAAGAGCTAAAATAGATTATGGGTGTTTCATTTACGACTCATTATCAGAGAGTAATTCCTTGAAATTGGATCGACTTCAATATCAGGGTATAAGACAAGCAGTGGGAGCATTGAAATGTACCAGAGTTGATTTCTTGGAGGCCGAAGCCCATATCATGCCTTTACCTATAAGACGTAAATTATTAGGTCTAAACTATATAGGTAGTAGGATTTGTAAGTATGATCACCCAGTGAGTAAATTTTATAAAGATTACTATATATATATGAGTTTTTTAAAACAAGACCTTATCAGTTACCATGTGTTGGTAGATTGAAATGCTTCCTGATTGAAAATAATCTTCCAGTTCAGAAGTTGGCACAGTTTCCTCTGCTGCATGATGATACTTGTGCAAATTTAGACTTTGATAATACTTTTTGAAAAATGTAAAACACCACAAGAAGTAGCCTATATAGATCTTTGTTTATGGAAAAGATAAATCTTTTACAGTTACAAAACTATAATATCAGTTTTAAGGATGGCTCCAAAATTGATAATGTTGTTGGATGTGCATTTCTGTATAATGAACATGTGTTTCAGTATCTGTTGCCGGAATATAGTTCAGTATTTACAGCAGAGGCATATGCGATATATATATCTTTACTTCATTTTCATTCTCAACCACACTCTAAATTGGCTATCTTTACTGATTCTTATTCAGTATTTCAGGCTTTAAACAATATTTCTACAACACATTATTTAATTTATAAGATCAAGAATCTTTTGTGCACATTGAATTGCAGGAAATGTTTATTAATATGGATTCCAGGGCATGTGGGCATTGCCCAACATGCTTGAGTGGATAAAGCGTCCAAAGAATCTGCTGTTGGATATAGCGGCCAAAGAATCTGCTGTTCTTGGAATGCCAGTTAATATAGGCATTTCTTTATCAGAATTCAAAATTGTAGTTTATCGAATATGCAGTCAATTATGGCAAAGGCAGTGGAACAGGTGTAGGGGATGGCTACCAGCAATCAAACCATTGATTCAGGACTGGAGTTATACATACAAGTTAAAGAGAAGGAACAAGTGGTCTTGTCACGTTTACGGCTTGGAGCACCTTTGATTGAGAATCTAATTATTTTTGAAAATCATCTTTAAAAATTGTGTTCACTTTGTAATGTTAAAGTAAAGTGTTCTGCATATATTTATGACTTGCCCATTATTTCAACGACAACGAGCATATTTGAGACTGAAGTGTCAAGAATTGAAGTTATCATTTGATATAAATACTTTACTCTCATCTATGTTTCCTGGAAATTATATTCTTCATTTTTTGAGGGAGAGTAAAATATTCTCCACTATATAAAAGTGCAGTGTTTGCTTTGATACAGTGAAATTTTTTTCCTCTATCTGTGAATGGATTAATTAAAATAATTTTGCACGTGCCAATATCCTAGTCGATGAGGAGCACAGAAAATTCATCAAGGTATCAAGGTAAGGTATTAGCAGCCTTGTATCTAAAGAGGATAAGAGTGAGTCAAGATAAGGCACAAGAGCAGAACACTTTCAATATTCAGCAGAATGACTTGCATTGTAGTTGGGACTATACCTTTCTAGGTGGTGAAAGTTCTACTAAGAACTCTGCAGCAATAACATTAGCGGATAATAGCAGGCCAGCAATTAATTGGGTAATTGTGGAGTATTACTGACTTGGGTTCATGTAAATTCTGTATTAAAACTATAAACATTTAATTTACAAAAATGGGGTAATAGTTGAGTTCAACAGATTCTGACAAAATATTGATATTTTTTCTGATAATCAGTTTTTTTTTATGTAGCGTCGGGCGGGTGACTGGGCCCACCTCTTTTAGAGGGGTGATTCGGTCCACTCTAAATAAAAAAAAAATTAAAAAAAAATTTTACTCATTTAATAGCCACGCATTAGTACTACAAGTTTTATTTAGATCATCTTTAATTCTAGAGAGTTTTTATATTTTTAAAAAATGTTATAAATTAGGGTACAAAATGCCCTTCAATAGAATTTCACTTTTGAAAAATGTGAGTTTTTTTAACTTTGTTATAAAATGAAAAATTATGAATGGATTTTAATTATTTTTTCAGTGTATACACTCAAGTATATTAGCTTTAAACTGGCGGTAATTGTTACCCAGAGGGTTGTCACTCCCGATTTTTATGAAAATCACAGGATATACTCTAAAAAAAATAATAATGAAGAATAGTGAAAACGAAAATTGTCGCTCTCTTTAGGAAAAAAAGTTACAGCCTCTCAAAGTTGTTAAAATTCCCATAGACTTTTCAATATTGATCGATCCAGGTTAGGTCTCATTTCAGGCCCTCTAAGTCAGGTTATGATAAGTTTTGTTAGGTATACACAGAGAAAATCTATGTAGAATTAACAAATCTTATCATAACCTGAACTAGGAAGGCCCTAAAACGAGCACGAGGCCCACTAATTTTTATTATAAGAAAGTCTATGGGAAAATTTTTAACTTTCAGAGGCTGTAACTTTTTTTCCTAAAGAGACTGCCGATTTTCGCTTTCACTATTCTTCATTATTATTTTTTTAGAGTATATCCTGTGATTTTCAAAAAAAAAAATTTTTGGTTTTTTTTTTAATAACAAATCCTATGGGTTTTTTTACAACTTTGAGAGGCTGTAACTTTTTTTCCTAAGGAGAGCGACAATTTTCGTTTTTACCATTCTTTATTATTATTTTTTTAGAGTATATCCTGTGATTTTCATAAAAATCGGGGGTGACAACCCTCTGGGTAACAATTACCAAACTGGCAAAGTAAATTTTTGTTCCAAACAGTATTAGTGGCTAAATCACAGTGCCTAACTTGGTCCGATTCACCCCGCCGTAAAAATTGATGATGGGGTGAAGCGGACCACCATTGTTTTTCGTATTTTACATATTATTATTGACATTGAGATGGATTTGACCATCTTTCCTATTCTCTTCCTTCCCCACAGAACTAGATATTAGCAACTGCTAATCTTATATTTTGAAGTTCCAAAAGGAGAAAAGGAAAGGACCAATCTTAAAGGCCACAAGAACATCTTGCGCCCTAATCATAGGGTAATACAAGTTATTGTTTGTTTTGTTGTTTTAGAAGGGATTAAAGTAAATTTATGAGGTTAGGGAAAACGAGAATTTGGAAAATTAAGTAGAATGGTTGCGAAATAGGTGAAGTTAAATAAAACTTAAATAAAATACAATTTGTCAAATGGATGAGGTTATTTTTAAGGATCGGATAACTAAATTAGATTAGATAAAAAAATTGAGGAGGAGGATTAAAAAAAGGTTAAAAGTTAAGTTAAAACCAAATGAGGCAATTAGTTAAAATTTGTTGTTAAAAATAATAATTTTAATAGCTTAATGATATTAGGAAACCTGTTTTTATGAATAATTAGTAATTCAATTTAAGTATGATTCAATTTAGTAATATTTGAGACCCGCTAATTCTGGTCTCTTATTCAGGTTCCGTTAACAATCCACAATTCAAGTTCTGATCAATCACCATCTGCCAGAGTTGACTTTTGCTGAAGAACTTATCTGATCGTATCCGAAAGATTGAAACTTATAGTTGGATTAGCCCCCATGGAGAATTTAAATTATTTGGTCCTCTCATATTCATTTAATGGCTTCACCAAAGGTATAAAAATTAGTTTACAGTTTTTTTTCACATTTTTGTTTATACTCTTGTGCTCTATTTTACCAAAGATTAACTCAACTCAAAGAAGGAAGAAAAAATTTTTTCGTTCAAATTATTATATAATCGTTGTTCGTTGTAGTGTAAGGAAAAGCGTTATTAATTATTTTGAGACTTTATCGTATTCTCGTATTCTTTATCTTATTATTATATTATTTTATCATTTTTTATCAATATTATTATATATTTATTATTATTTTTTTGTTTCATTCTATACGGTATATATATATGAGCATATATGCGCATATATGCTCATATATATATATATATGCTATATATATATATGAGCATATATGCGCATATATATATTTATATCCATTTCGTGCCGAATAAGAAAAATATGTAAATACTGATTTTTTTTTTTCGGATAGTTAGCGACATCTTGTAATTTATATTAAATCATCTTCGCTATAAACATATATATATCTAAATAGTAACCAATTTTTTTTATAAACAAGTGATACTGTTTCAAGAAAAATTTATTTATATACTTATTTTTTTTATTAAATTTAAGTTTCGCATATATTTTATTAATCCATGTTTTAAAGATTTTGGTTTTTTTTAAAGATAGCATTTGGTCGATGGGTAAAGTTATTAAGTGTCAAGAGGAAGTGGTGAGTAACTATATCAATAACAGTGGATATAGCCCCACTGTGGTTGCAGTTTAATCCTACATAGTTTATTTCCAACAGGCAGAATAATTCCAGGAACAGAAAAGAAGGTTAAATAACTGGATTTCAATTTGAAAAGATAAGCAAGAAAAGTTGATCTTCCACTGCATGTCCAACAACTCTGTTATTGGAAGAACTCTCGTCACAAATTTTCGTACCAGCTGAAAGAGAACGAGAGCCTTCTGGAGAAGAAAAGGATTTTCTTGGATAGTAAGGACCTCCTTTCTCTCATCAAGTTAAAAGGTATTAACATAATTTGGTAGCAGAGCGTAGTTGTTCCTGTTAGGAAAGCTCGCTCTGCTCGGCTGCCAAGTGCCAATTACTCAATTGTCATCAGAAGTTGAATTGTTAAGTTGTCATCATGACGGATGGAATGAATGACTTGGTGGAAAAGAAGTCAGAAGAAGAAGATATTGTTCAGGATGGTCACATTGTCGTAGGGCCTACAGGTAACATGCCAAAGGTGGACCTAATTTAGGTAAGTTGTGCAAGTTTTGCCATAAAAAAGTATTGGTACTATAACCTATTTTGTTTATTATTATTATTATTATTATTATTATTATTATTATTATTATTATTATTATTATTATTATTATTATATGATAGGGCCTAGTATAGATCACTATTCATAATTGAGAGCAAATATATCATTGTAGGATTCATTATATAAAGTTCAGGTTAAAAAAGCCTATTATAGAATTCGTAATATGAAAGAATGAAAGTCCTCTAAAGAAATTATTATAATAGATTTAAAATTAAAGGTAAAAGTTATGTAAGTATGTGAGTGTTTAAAAAAGTTTTGTGTGCGTAATTAAGGTATGTAAACATGAGCATGAGTCCATATAATTGCATTTTTGGATTGTCCGTCAAAATATTTAGAGTTGAAAACATGCGTGCGCAACTGCATAGGTACGAAAAAGTGTTCTAATAAAATTAGGTACATTTGGAATATTATGTAATGAAAAAGATAAAAAAGAGGAAGAAATGGATAGAAAAGGTAGAAAAAACAGTTTAGGATTGAATAATAGTAAAACGTAAACCATAATATGTTTAAAATTCTTTTTATAGATAAAGAAAATCCCGAATAAGAAAAAGAAAAACCTGGTACCAAAAGCATAAATATTAGAGTAAAAGTGCGAGTTTGGCAACATCTGGAAACTTGGTAATGACGTCATCAAAACCAAGTTGAAGACGATTGGAACGCGTGAATTGTAGTCATTCTGTATTCGGCTTCCGTCAGAGTGGTATAGCCACTTAAATTCTTTATTCTGATTCCGATCTGAGTAGTTCTCTTTAGAGACTCGTATTTATTTAACTCGTGAATTTCTTAATTCTGATACCGATTTGAGTAGTATTCTTTAAGAGACTTGTATTTATTTTATTATTTAATTTGTGAAAAAGAACTTAGAAAATTACCGATTTTGACTAACTGATTTTGACTAACTGATTTGTGGAAGATTATTAAGGTAATATATTGTTATTGTATCTAATTCAATTGATAGGAAGTTATAGCTGGAAAAGCAACAAGAAAACCAAATTGGGATGGTTTTAGGCAAAGGCTTTAACTTGAGCGTGGTGACATTATATATTTTAAATCTTGATTTTTAGGGAACTGACGTTTGTATTTTGAAACTCAGTTTTATATTAAAGAGTTACATCTGTAGTGGTGAAACTCAGTATTTATATTTGTGAAATTCGGCTTTATTATTAACAAGTTGACTTTTATATTTTGGAAGATTGGGCTTACTACTGAAGAGTTAGCAGTTATATTTTGAAACTCGGATTTCTTATTATGGAGTTAGTTATAATTTTGAACTCAGATTTATTATTATTTAGTTGAAACCTATACTTTTGAAACTCAGATTTATTATTATTTAGTTGAAGCCTATATTTTGAAACTCCGATTTGATATTAAATAGTGGAAACCTATACTTTTGAAACTCAGATTTATTATTATTTAGTTGAAGCCTATATTTTGAAACTCCGATTTGATATTAAATAGTTGAAGCCTATATTTTTTGAACCACGGATTTATTATTATTTAGTTGAAGTCTATCTTTTCAGTTGAAAAGTTAGCTCTGTATTTTTGGAACTTGGACTTTATTAATGCTGATTCAAGTCGAGATTGTGAGACGTAGCTTATGATTATTTTAAATTTGTTTACATTTCAGATTTATGAAAGTAACTTAGCCAATTTTCAGAATAATTTTAGAATTGCTTTCAAGTAGGTTTGGTGAAAGTTACTTAACCACAATTTTTCAGTTATTATTTTTAAAATTTGTTTACATTTCAGATTTATGAAAGTAACTTAGCCAATTTTCAGAATAATTTTAGAATTGCTTTCAAGTAGGTTTGGTGAAAGTTACTTAACCACATTTCAGTATTATTTTAAATTTGTTTACATTTCAGATTTATGAAAGTAACTTAGCCAATTTTCAGAATAATTTTAGAATTGCTTTCAAGTAGGTTAGTGAAAGTTACTTAACCACATTTCGGTATTATTTTGGAATTGTTTACATTTCAGATTTATGAAAGTAACTTAACCAAATTTTTCGAATAAGTTTAGAAAGTTTATGGAAGTTGTTAACTGAGACCTTACATGTAATAGTTTTGGGACTCAGTTTTTCTGTGAAATATTTTACTACATCTGGATGATTTTATGAATAATTTGAATTTAGCTTTTGCTTTTGAAATAGTTTACTACATCTTGATGATTTTATGAATAATTTGAATTTAGCTTTTGCTTTTGAAATCTTTTACTGCATCTTGATAATTTTATGAATAGTTTGAATTTAGCTTTTGCTTTCGAATAGTTTATTACATCTTGATAATTTTATGAATAATTTGAATTTAGCTTTTGTTTTTTGAAATAGTTTACTACATCTGGATGATTTTATGAATCATTTGAATTTAGCTTTTGCTTTTGAAATAGTTTACTACATCTGGATGATTTTATAAATAATTTGAATTTAGCTTTTGCTTTTGAAATAGTTTACTACATCTTGATGATTTTATGAATAATTTGAATTTAGCTTTTGCTTTTGAAATATTTTACTACATCTTGATAATTTTAGGAATAATTTGAATTTAGCTTTTGTTTTTGAAATATTTTACTACATTTTGGGAATTTTATGAATAGTTTGAATTTAGCTTTTGTTTTTGAAATATTTTACTGCATTTTGGGAATTTTATGAATAGTTTGAATTTAGCTTTTGCTTTTGAAATATTTTACTGCATTTTGGGAATTTTATGAATAGTTTGAATTTTAGCTTTTGCTTTCTTGAAAGTATTACTGCATTTTGGGAATTTTATGAATAATTTCTTGAATTTGGTTTTCTTTTGAATGTTTTGACAGGGATTTTGATAAGTTTAGTAATAAAGATTTAACTTTAGTTTTTCATTGGAAATATTTCGTAAACAGTTTGAAGCTTTGATAATTTTTAGTAATAAAGATTTAACTTTAGTTTTTCATTGGAAATATTTCGTAAAACAGTTTTGGAAGCTTTGGATAATTTTTGTAGAATAAATTTAACTTTAGTTTTTTCATTGGAAATATTTAGAAACATTTTTGAAGCTTTGATAATTTTTAGAATAAATTTTAAACTTTAGTTTTATGATTGAAATATTTCGTAAACAGTTTGAAGCTTTGATAATTTTTAGAATAAATTTAACTTTAGTTTTTCATTGGAAATATTTCGTAAACAGTTTGAAGCTTTGATAATTTTTAGAATAAATTTAACTTTAGTTTTTCATTGGAAATATTTCGTAAACAGTTTGAAACTTTGATAATTTTATAAATAAATTTAACTTTAGTTTTTTCTTGGAAATATTTCGTAACAGTTTGAAGCTTTGAAATTTTTAGAATAAATTAACTTTAGTTTTTCATTGGAAATATTTCGTAAACAGTTTGAAGTTTTGATAATTTTTAGAATAAATTTAACTTTAGTTTTTCATTGGAAATATTTCGTAAACAGTTTGAAACTTTGATAATTTTTAGAATAGATTTAACTTTGGTTTTTTCATTGGAAATATTTAATAAACAATTTTGAATTTTGATAAAGTTTGGGAATGTAATTAAATTTGGGTTTTGGGTGGAAATAATTGAAATATTTTGTTACTTCTGGGAATAATTGAATTTAGATTTTATTTCGAGATATTTCACCACATGTTATTACTTGGTACGAGAAGTGCTTTATAGCATTTGAATAGAAATTACATTAGTTTTTTTTATTTTTGTTTTTGTCGGTTCACTGGAATATAATCACAGGTCTTGAAATTACAAAGGGCTTGATTTGAGATTGGGATATATTTTGGTTACAGAAATTGACATAACTTAGATTGGACGTAATTTGTATTGACAACTGAAATTGTTTAAGCCAGTTGGAACTTGTAATTTTTGGAAGATCTAATTGCAACAGATTAGGACATTGACTTGACAGATAAGCTGTTATTTTGGACGAATTATTGTGATTTGTATATAATTTCGTTTTGATGAGCTTTTGTAAATAAAGAAATTGAACGTATGATAATTATTTCTTTTGTAAATAAAGTTGATTTTCATAACAGGTATTGAATACCTATATTATTCATGATATATATTGAACTTGTAAATAAAAACTGATTTTCGGAGTTGATTTTATTCATACTTGAAGACTTGAAGAAAGTATAAAGGAATAAAAAGGTAGTTCTAATTGAACTAGTTGAAATAAATCTGAAATAAAAGATCTAACTACAAGAAAAATAATAGACAACAAAAGAGTTTATTAATAAAAACCAGGTAAAAAGGATAATAGACAACAAAAGAGTTTATTAATAAAAAATAGGTAAAAAGAAAAAGACAATAAAAAGTTTATTGAGTAAAACAGGTAATTTGATAAAAATAATAAAAGACGAAAAGAATTTATTCAAAGTTAAAACATACAATAAGATCGACATTGGTTTTGTAAACACAACGCAATCTTTTGTTTAGCAGGAAAAAATATTTACACTATCGATTCATCAAATTAAGCTATTTTTTCGATTTTCACATTCTCTCACCAGAAGTTTTCTTTTAGTGGTGCAGTTGAATGATAAGGGCCATTACTGAAGGTTAAACCTGCACTACTACAACATCCCCATTCCACCAAACAATAATGGAATACCAGCAGGTCCTGCAAATTCATCTGAGAGAATCCGACCCCGGTTCGAATCCCACAGTGGTGACCATTGATTCACAGGCTCTGCAGGGAATATTGCAACAGAATAAGGATTTGATGGAAAATATGACCACTTTGATAGCGTCATTGTCGATGGATAGGAAACCAGGAAAAGTGATACCACCAGGGAAATATAGAATTGAGACTGGTGAGACCATGGTGCAGTTTTTGAAAAGATTTGAAAGGTATTGTGCTGCCCAATATCCCGGATCAATGGATGGGATGGTTGCATTGTTAGGTAGTCATCTCCAAGGGTCCGCCCTGGAGGCTTATAACATAGTAGCTGCAACAGCATCGGAATATGGATTGGTAAAGTCTCGGCTCTTACAATGGTTTAGGGAAGAATTAGACCAAAGAAAGCAAATAAACAGAAAACGGCAAAAGCTTCACGAAAGCCACCCCATGCAGAGGGAGAGCACATTCCCCTTATTATGCACTACGATTTGCTGGTCTGGCGCAGAGGGACCTTTCCCAGTAATTGATGTAAAAGAAAAATGCCTATTGTGCGAGAAATTTTTGGAACGTTTTACCGGAAGCAGTGACGACTCGGATGGAGGACGTCTTAATGGGTTTGGAGGTCCAGAGAGGTTCCTTGATCCCATAGAGCAACTGTTACATGGTGGAACAAAGGTATAAGAAAAATAATGGAAAAGGAAACCCGCAAGTTGAGGTAGTAGATTTAACGCAATCGTTGCAGATGTCCACCTTGACCTCGCGCCACCAGATGGCACCTCAGAGTACGGAAATAATGAAGGTTGATTTGGCTGCCACGAATCACAAAGTAGCACTCCACACCAATAGCTTTTCTCCAGGTATAAATGCCAGTGCAACAATGAATAATCGAGAACAGGCTTCCATGCAGCATTCGCAGGGATCACCCGCCAACTTCCAACCATACAAAGAGGATTCCATCGAGGAGTAATGGTACACAGAGAGGGGCCAATTACCAATGATCACAAAAGACACTAGGTAGCACAATAAACAAATCTGCGTAAACATTAGCAAGAAAAGGTCACACTATGGAGTGTGGACTCGACCCCAGTGTATGTATTGTGGCAAAAGAGGTACCTGATTGAGGATTGCTATCTGAAAGCAAAATCGTATGTTTTGAGGTGTAAGAGAGGTGGTCATCTGTAGAGATTGCCCCAAATGAGTAGGAGTTCAAAGCTGCTGCACCTCAAATGTTGTTCCTTCGTTCAGGAAAGAACATATTAAAGAGAGTAAGGATGCCCTCAAAGACCGGGCAAAGGGGGTCTCTGGCATGGAAGACCATGTCAGAGCCAACAACAGTTAGGGAAAATAAAACAAGCTATAGTAATATAATAAACTCACAAATCTGAGATGATCCTGGAGAGTCTAGAGAAGTCTATCCAGTAATATCCATCAATACAGTACCACTACAATTTTTAAAAACGACTAGTAGAGAAGAAAAAAAAATAACAGGAAAAAGGAAAAAGAAAAGAAATAGTGAACAAGACCGCCCCAAGATTACATTGCATTGTCAATATCAGAAACAGCAACGGAGAACCCGAGCTGGAAAGGGAAATCGCATGACGAACGAATTGTTCCATGGGGCAATCGAAACATTATCATATAATAAAGGCTCCTGAGAAAACATTAATTTTGCAAGTTACCCTAGTGGATCAACCACCCATGGAGCCACTGACTGCATTTGTTGACACCGGCGCGGAAGTCAGTCTTATTTCAGCTAGTTGTTTCCACCTATTAGATAAGAATAGAAGCCCTATTTTGCCTACCGCTTATCGGGGAGTTACAGGATTGGGGAATGTTAGGTTTCCTGTTCTTGGGGAAGTAATAATAGCTTTGAGGTTGTCTACAAATTATATCCTGAAGCCGGGTCGTTTTGTCGTGGTACCAGACCAACTAACCGATTACGATTTGGTTTTGGGGTTTGATATATTAAATAAAGAACATCTGTTGCCGGATCTGTACCGTAAAGAGTTAGTGATAAGACGCGGGGATTTCGTACAGACCGTTGCAGTGGACGTCAGGCAGGGCAACCCCAAGGAAGAGACTTGTGCCCTAGTGAAGCTGGTGAATATAGAACCCGACGATGTATGGTGGGTGGAGTAGAGAGAGTGGAAAGAGTCCTCTTAAAACAGCCTGTTGTGGTGGAGGCCAGTCCAGGATTGCCAAATACAATAAAGTTCGACCCTGCTTTAGTTAGTTTTACGGGCGATAGAGCCATGTTTTTAGTTAGGAATGAGGGATAATCAGTTTTTTTTTATGTAGCGTTGGGCGGGTGACTGGGCCCACCTATTTTAGAGGGGTGATTCGGTCCACTCTAAATAAAAAAAAAATTAAAAAAAATTTCACTCATTTAATAGCCACGCATTAGTACTACAAGTTTTATTTAGATCATCTTTAATTCTAGAGAGTTTTTATATTTTTAAAAAATGTTATAAATTAGGGTACAAAATGCCCTTCAATAGAATTTCACTTTTGAAAAATGTGAGTTTTTTTAACTTGGTTATAAAATGAAAAATTATGAATGGATTTTAATTATTTTTTCAGTGTATGCACTAAAGTATGTTAGCTTTAAACTGGCAAAGTAAATTTTTGTTCCAAACAGTATTAGTGGCTAAATCACAGGGCCTAACTTGGTCTGATTCACCCTGCCGTAAAAATTGATGATGGGGTGAAGCGGACCACCATTGTTTTTCGTATTTTACATATTATTATTGACATTTTTATTACGTATAATTTATTTAAATATAATAAATAGTTACTTATATTAAGTAAAAATCAAAATAAAAATGAAATTTATATAAAAAATATGAATTCCAAAAAGTGTCAATTTTTGAGCGGAGAGGGTGAAAATCGGACACCTTATTTTTATTCTTATTTTTTATGTTCATTATTGACATTTGTATTACTATTACTAATTTTAATATGATAAACAATATTATATTAAGTAAAAATTAAATATAAAATGAATTTATAGTGTAAAAGGAGGAATTTAGAACAGATGGTCGAAATTCACCCCTCAAGGTGGTCCGATTCACCCTCCAAGGGTTCAGCTGTATGAGATTATAAAAACTTAATAAAAACTTTTATTATTAGAAATTACATTATTATATATATATATATATATATATATATATATTATATATATATATATATATATAATATATATATATATAATAGAATATATATATATAACTACATACTATAAACCATTACTAGTAATTCACCCTCATATATATATTTCGAGTTTTAGCCACAATCTTTTAATATATATAATTGTTACCAAGGTGTGGGACGGGGACCCACCTCAACTTTAATGAAAGAGATTTTACAATGGATTATATACTCTTTGCACTAGTATTGGAATTAAAATATAGGAAGGTTGTGCTTTGAGAGAAACATCAATTTTTCTGACTTTTCTGCTGAGAGTCTGTTTTTCTTTTCATATATTAGCCGAGCATTGCTAAATACTCTCTCACTTGGAACACTGGTTGGAGGACAGGCCAAGTATTTCCTTGCAAGTTAATTTTGTTTAAGCATGGGTAAACATTCCTTTTAAACCATCATCATTTTCATTTGAATATGGTTCAAAATGCTTCCTTAGCATTGAGATTAATGGTATTACATCAGAAACAGAAGCTGTAGAGGCACTGATTTTTTTGGCATCCCTAATCTCATATGACTCTGTTGACTCAAATTATTATGAAAACTTCATGCTGTGAGATCATGAGTCATAATTACACAGTTGAGTCGAGTCCCATGTCTGTCACTTAAAGTTTGCATTCAGATTCATCTTAAGTATTTTTATTATAAAATTCTTTATCAAATCTTGACAATAAATATCCGCACAACATCCACAGGGCAAAGCGCGGATGCAGATCTTTAATAATGTGCAGATGTGGATGCGGATGTTATCTGCATCACTAGTGTGAAATGTTGGATAGGGTTGGCAACTAGAACAAATATGAGTTTAAATATTTATGCCATATGTTTGACGAAAAGAGAATGGATGATGCAGAATGTAGTTGGAATGTGGTAGAAAGGTGTCTGGTGCAGTTATGTCTTTGGTGAATGCAAAGGGGCTAAGTCTTGAGTGTACTAGGGTTCTGCATGAGGGTATGTTGTTTTCAGTGTATATGTACCATACCTATTACCTATAGTAAGTAGTGAAACTATGTGGAGTAAGAGGCATTGATTTATGGTTCAGTCTGTTCAGATGAATGATTTTAGGTGCATCTTAAGTGTGAGAAGATTTGATAAAATGAGGGATGAATGTGTTAGGGAGATGTGTGGTGTTATGAAAGAGAGAATAAATGATTGTATTAAGAGGTTTGGTCTTGTTTAAAGAATGGATGATAGTTCATTGGTTAAGCCAAAGTTTAGAGGTGAGTGTGTTGGGAATCGACTGACTGGGAGACCAAAGAAAAAGTGTATTGAGTCAGTAAAAGAGTGTCTGAAAGTAATGAATGTGGATTTAGCAGAAGTAAAAAGAATTGTGCGTAATAGGAGTAAATGGTGTGGTTTTGTGATGGGATGTAGTTGTGGGCCTGGCCCAGGGGATGACCCCATACATTGACGATGTACCACAGTGGGGTTTGTTGCAGTGTTATGAAACTCTAGGGTGGATTTTAGTTGCAATGGGCTTGCACTTAAGTTTATGGGGGGCTTTTTTTAACTTGATCACATTCTTGTACTTAACTACTGTTTATGATGCATGTTGCGCACCCGACCTCTAATCTGTGGAGATCCGTGAGGAGAATAAAGAAAATGATTTGCAATAACTTGGGCTTGAATTCAGACTTAATACATTGCTAGTAGACTGAATAATGTTTGGACATCAATGCAGACTTAATACATTGCTAGTAGACTGAATAATTTGACATAGCCTAGTGCAAACATGGGAATAAGGTGAAGATTTTCAGATGTAATGTACCGTATATAAATTTGGAATATACGGAAGCTTAATATGTGTGTAGCAAGTAATAAATTACGGTTTAAGATTTATTCATAAATTATAATAGCATAGTTCCGTTTTACTAACCCAATTATTTTGAGAAACTTAAAATGTATTTTTTATTAATGTACACAAATAAAATAGAGAGAGAGAGAGAGAGAGAGAGAGAGAGAGAGAGAGAGAGAGAGAGAGAGAGAGAGAGAGAGAGAGAGAGAGGAGAGAGAGAGAGAGACGAGAGAGAGAGAGGAGAGAGAGGTAGAGAGAGAGAGAGAGAGAGAGAGAGACGAGAGAAGAGAGAGAGAGAGAGAGAGACGAGAGAGAGAGAGAGAGAGAGAGCGAGAGAAGAGAGAGAGAGAGAGAGAGGAGAGAGAGAAGAGAGAGAGAGAGAGCGCCGAGAGAGAGGAGAGAGAGAGAGAGAGAGAGAGAGAGAGAGAGAGAGAGAGAGAGGAGAGAGAGAGGAGAAGAGAGAGAGCAGAGAGAGAGATGAGAGAGAGAGAGATAGAGTAGAGAGAGAGAGAGGAGAGAGAGACGAGAGAGAGAGAGAGAGAGAGAGAGGAGAGAGAGAGTAGAAGAGAGAGGAGAGAGAGAGAGAGAAGAAGAGAGGAGAGAGAGAGAGAGAGAGAGAGAGAGAGAGAGAGAAGAGAGAGAGAGAGAGAGAGAGAGAGAGAGAAGAGAGAGAGAGAGAGAGAGAGAGAGGGAGAGAGAGAGAGAGGAGAGATGAGAGAGAGGAGAGAGAGAAGAGAGAGAAGAGAGAGAGAGAGAGAGGAAGAGAGAGAGAGAGAGAGAGTAGAGAGGAGAGAAAGACGAGAAGAGAGAGAGAGAGAGAGAGAGAGAGAGAGACGAGAGAGAAGAGAGAGAGAGAGAGAGAGAGAGAGAGAGAGAGAGAGAGAGAGAGAGGAGAGAGAGGAGAGAGAGAGAGAGAGAGAGAGAGAGGAGATGAGAGAGAGAGAGAGAGAGAGAGAGAGAGAGAGAAGAGAGAGAGAGCTGGCAAAAGCAAATTGAATAAATTACAACATGTTTAATTTTTTTAAAAATCAAATATAAATTCATGTGACGAGGCCGAACTTTGATGAAGCCTTTTAAACCGAAATGGTCGACAGGGAAATTTATTGCACAGGTCAAATGGTCGACATTTGATGAAGCTTTTACCGAATGGTCGACAGGGAATTTATTGACAGGTCAAATGGTCGACAATGGATGAAGCTTTTACCGAATGTCCGATCAGGGAAATTTATTGACAATGGTCAAATTGGTCGACAGGGAATTTAATTGACAGGTCAAATGGTCGACAGGGAATTTTATTGAACAGGTAAATGGTCGACATTTGATGAAGCTTTTACCGAATGGTCGACAGGGAAATTTATTGACAGTCAAATGGTCGACATTTGATGAAGCTTTTACCGAATGGTCGACAGGGAAATTTATTGACAGGTCAAATGGTCGACATTTGATGAAGCTTTTACACGAATGTCGACAGGCGGAAATTTATTGACAGGGTCAAATGGTCACATTTGATGAAGCTTTTACGAATGGTCGATCAGGGAAAATTTATTGACAGGTCAAATGGTCCGACATTTGATGAAGCTTTTACTGAATGGTCGACAGGGAAAAATAATTGACAGGTCAAATGGTCGACATCTGTAAAAAAAAATCCTAATGGTCGACAGGGAAATTTATTGACAGGTCAAATGGTCGACATTTGTGAAGCTTTTACCGAATGGTCGACAGGAAATTTATTGACAGGTCAAATGGTCTACATTTGATGAAGGCTTTTAACCGAATGGTCGAGCAGGGAAATTTATTGACCAGGTTCAATATGTCGACATTTGAATGAAGCTTTTACCCGAAATGGTCGACAGGGAAAGGGGATTCCATGGTCTAACGGTGGTCCTACATTTCGTTAAATAAATAAATCTGCTTATTCAGAGTTTCTCTAGCGAATCCAACAAAACAACCTAACGTAACCTAACGTAACCTAACGTAACCTAACCTATCCTAACGCCTGCAGCGGGCTGTACAGGAATTTTTTTTTGTCGTGTTGACTATTTTCCCTGTCGACCATTTGGGCTCGTCCCCACTTTGATGAGCACGATTACCTCGGATGAATTTGGTTGAACTATGACATTGTAGGTAAAATATCAGAAAATATTTATATATTGATATTCAGTATATTCATATTCAAAATATGAAGAAAAAATATTTTCTGTGCCATGTATTTGAATGCATGGCACACAGACATTTGTCTGTGGGGGTACAGCCCCCATACCCTGCAACCTGTGAGTGCTGGGGTGTTAGAGAAAGCTCCCCAGCGCTCAGTTCATATCACTAGTTAGGAATATCGATAGATCAATATTTTCTGATATTTTACCTACCTGATCATATTGTACAACTGAATCCATCATATTTGGTCACATTTGATTATTACGTAAGGCTTTATTACCTGAATTTATATCCGATTTTGTAATAAATTATCAAAATTTATTTAATTTGCTTAGTCTTATTTTATTAATATAAAATAGCCTACCATAAATTTCCAATTTCTAGAATTAATTATAAATTAATTCCAGTTAACAGATCTATCGGAATGAATAATCCTATTTTGATTTCATCATAAGACATTGTATGCACTCAACATATGTAGGCCCTAGACAATGTTTTCACTAATTCTGAACCTCATTCATATCGATACAAATCTATTGAATTGAGACTTGGAAGGAAATGACATCTGAGGGGAATTAATATATTACATTCGTGAAGAGATGAACAGATTGTGGGAATTATTTGCAAAACTAACAAGGGGGGTGGGAACTTTGGATGTTTAGTGTTTATGAGAGAGAGGTTGGGGTGACTTGTGCAGAAGCAAGTAAGGACCACTTCTTTGTGATGGTTGCAGCCATTGACTGAATTTCACACACTCCATTAAAAAAAAAAAAAAAAAAATCATAAAAACTTTTGATCTATATTTTTTGTCTAAAGAACGGTTTCACCGACAGTTGAAATCTTTCTTTTTGTTTTACAGATTTCTTAAAATTATTAAATATATTTCTATTAAAAAATATTAAAATGGACATCAAAAATGGAAATTGAAATTTAAGGAGAAGAATTGACCAATTAACCCAAAGATAAATTGTTATGTATCAGAATGATTCTAGGTTGATAACCGTATATATATAAATACTATATTTATATATATAATATATTATATATTAATATAATATATATATATAATATATTATAATATATATATCTTATATATAAAATTATATATAATAGTATAATATATATTTAATATATATATAATATATATTATATAATCCATACTATATATATATATATATATATATATATATATATATACATATATATATATAATAATAATATATATATATACGTTATATATATATATATTAGTTATATATTATACCGTATATATATATATATATATATATATATATATCTAATATATATAATATAATAATATACATAGTATTATATAATATATATATAATATATATTATATATATATATATACTATATTATATAATATATAAATAGTAATATATATACTCCCCGGCAAAAAAAATCTTCACATTTTGTGGCAAAAAAAAAACCTTCTATACGAAAATCTGGTAAATATTTTACGCCATCCTGCCAATTAAAAAATCTGGCGAGCGTCAATCGCCTGACTTCTTGATTTTCCTCATACTCAAGAAAACATATAATATCACCATCTAAGACGTCAGTGAGCGATCTGTGTGCTTGTGCAGTGAAACTGGATATATGCGCTCGTGCCACCCAGTGTTATTTGACTTTCATATAAGTTTAAGCTCATACAACCTTTACACCTATTGGCACCACAATGGTCGAAAAAAAGCTAAAATTGGGAGGAAAGTTCTTGTAGCTCTTGAACTCTTGCTATCTGAAGAAGGGGAATCAATGATGTGCTGGGCCAAAGATTTGGTATGTCAAGAGAGCAGATTTATATCAGCTAAAATCGGTCGGCAGTCCTTTTGCAGGCGATGCCTGATTGTCCTTATTACCAGGCCACTTGAGGAGCTCAGTGTGTTTATTTTTTAGTTCGACGGCATTTATAGCAGGATGTGACATACTTCACGCGTTGAGAATCTTATCTGCCTGTGTAGTCTTCTTAGGTGCACCAGAGCCTGACTTCCTCAATGGTACCGTCCCAGGTGGTAATTTCGCTGCCGACTGCTTTAGCTGATAAATTGCCTCTCTCGACACTCCCAAATCTTTGGCCACAGCAATCACAGATTCCCCCTTCTCAAGCAAAGTCAAAGCACGAGACTTCTCCATTTTCAGCTTTTTCCGACCCATTGTGTGCAATAGGTGTGTAAAGTTGTATGAGCTTAAACTTACACGAAAGCTCAAATAAACATACTGCGGTGCACAAGCCATAATAACCTAACTTCACTGCACGACACACAACGCTCACACACTGAGTCTTAGATGGGTAATATATGTTTTCTATTAGTGAGAATCAAGAGTCCAGCGCGATTATACTCCCACTTTTTTATGGCAGGAATGGCAAGTAAAATATTTACAGGGATTTTCTGTGTAAAGGTTTTTTGCCACATATGTAAAGTTTTTTTTTTTGCCAGCACTATATATATATATAATATATTATAATATATATACTATATATATATATATAATATAATATATTATATATATTTGTAACGGCGAAAGGGCAAACCCTGCAATAGTCGAACAAAAGAGAAAAGATCAAAACCCTAAGCGCAGAAAGCTAATAGAGGAAAAAGTGATCGACTGATCAGCAAGAAGCGCCAGCCCAGCCGTTTGCGCAAACTTCTTTTGTAGAATAGAAATGAAAAAAGAGGTAAAGACACTCGGATACTCGCAGTGTTACTAAAGGAGACTAGCTATTTCAATAAAACGCAGACACACCAGTTTCATATAAAAATAATAATAAAAAAAACAACATATATACCAGCTTGTGCTTGCATATGCATATCTAATAATATAAAAAAAAAAGAATATATAAATAGGTTTATAAATTTCGAAATATCCGCCAACGAATTCAAGTAATCAGATCAGAGGGCCAATCGGAGTTGACCAGATCGTAGAGTATAAAAATCAAATTACCCCGAACGATCAATAACCTATATAAATATAGGTCTATTCTCGTGACCGATAATTAAATTAATATAAAAATCTTATTCAAATTAGAGACATCGCGCAACGTAGGCAAAATATATACATGGACGAGGCAATACAGCTCATATAATCAAGAATTATAAATTAACCAGCAAAATATACATATATATATATATATATATATGCATATTTAACATATCAAAGAAAATATGAATATTGGAATATTGTCATAAAAATGATTGTTACTCAATTACAAAAATAACTATTATTTAGTTGCTTCTCAAAGTTAAGTATAGGACAAGAATGGCAGAGTACATTACAATCTCAACAATACTAATCAGTGAGTCACTAATGTGAATATTATAGCAGCTTCTTTTTTTCCTTTTTTAAAAACGATAATGATGATTAGATGTTAAATAAGTTACAAATTTTTACGTAACTTAATTCCCACGTTATAGGACCCTCCATCGGACAAAGCATCTCATAAGCGGCAGTGTAATTACAAAAAGTCCCGCTCCTTGGCCCGCAACCTCGAATATACTTCAAGACAATTATTGAGCCACAACTGAGTAAGGGCGGAGTGGTGAAATAAGTGACTATGAAAAGATAGGGACACTCGAGTCCCGATCGAATATGTCCACCGGACTGTATGCGTGAAAGAACTGCGCCTATGGTGCTCCAGCACCGAAAAATGAAACCCAAGCCCGGATCAATAACGTCAAGGTTGGTGCCGAGAGTTGACCCAAGATTTGATCCCTGCAGAAAACGCAGTTATCAAATCTCACGCAATTATAGCAAATTGGAAAAATAAACAATGATATTAAACAGAAAATCAATGCAAACTTATAAGAACAGGGTACACTAAGAAGAAGACGTACCCTAATGTGGGGAATTGTTCAATCTTAGATCTTCAAATCGAAGAATAATCAAAAAGATGGTACAGAATATTTTGGTACCTCTGAGTAGCAGAATAAATTAACTACTTCGATTTATAAATTATTTTATGGAACAGAATCTTCACTTTTTATCCCTGTTTAACCAATTTGGTTTCAATCAATTTTACCTATCTGGAATGGAAGGGAAATAATAAATATCTACAACCAAAATGTGGGCATGCATATTTTAATATATATATGTTTACATATATATACCAAAACACACATAGACCCTTTACTTAGCTTTTACTGCTAAATGAGTTTTTGCTCCACTACCCGTGTATAAGGTTCTCTTCTTTAAGCCTTCCACTGTCTCGTGTGCACCTTCGTGCACTCCCACACTTTCATATACTCCGCATTGAGATTGGCATATCACCTGGAAAGGGTAAAACAAAAAGGAATGCAATGGCGAGCAGGCCCATTAACATTATCCCCCAACCCCGCAAAATGGCCATTTTCTCAACAAACCGAAAAAAGAAGCTTAGTCCAATGATCCCAGGGCCAACCTGTAACATGCCATCACACCAGTATACTGTGACTTATAGGGGATTTGTTTTGTTCTGATTAAGAGTATATTGAGAGAGCAGTATTGACTATATAAAATACATCCCCTTTATCTATGATGTATAACATAAGATAATGGCGATGAGATTAATGTAAACATAGCACAAATAGTATAGGAATGAAAATTTTAAATATTTCATAAAGTTTAGTACATTACCACCGATGTCTTCTACTGTTCAGAGATCTTCAGATGATTGCTGCATTGGCTTCTAAAGACATCACCTGACAGACAAACTTTTTCCATAATTGAGCACGGAGTGCATAATACGACTCTACTAATCCAGAATCGCTGATGGCTTCATCTGCAAAGTAAAATATCTGTTTTATCATCAAGAATTGGTTACAATGACAATGAAAAAAAAATGAAAAATAAGGGACCTGTAAGCAATTGGGATTAATACATCCTACCTAGCTCATCATATTAATAAGTCATTCCACAATTGCACACTTCAATAACCTCTTCTGTGACAAGTGCTTCTTTTTTGCGACTCATTTATTACTCCGTTCTTGACTTGTTTTGTGTGACACATGTATTTATGTTTTAACTTCAATTTTCATTAACCTGACTTCTCTCGCGATACGATTATGTTAACATGAACATCTTTAATTTTTTAAATAATTTCTTCAAAAGAAATTTTTTCTTTAATTTATTTATCTTTCTTCTTTCTCTCATTCTTCAATTTTACGTTCTGTAACACTGACGCTTATTTCGCAATATACAATGAAAATAAAAAAAAAACAAAAAAAAATTCTTCAATTACATTAATCTATCAATAGATAGTCATTAGTTATTTTGTGATTAATTGTTTAGCTATGTTACTTGGCCTTCGGCGCTGATATTCCAGAGGCACAGCCATGGTATTGGATAATTCCGCTACCGCCCCCCTGGATCTCGTATACGGCCGTTGGTTTCTCACCTCCGGCTCCAGAATATCAGACTTCTCCGGCTCCGGAATGATAGCACGCCCCTCCGGTTTCCCATAGGAATCATTCATTACCCAGGCAAACTCTCACACTTGCTCTCTATGCTCGCTTTCAGACGACTCTAAACTGTACAGACCCCCAGAAGAACTATTATGAGGGTGATACCGTAATCATGCTCTTGCACCTGAGACTAAACCCTCAAAATGCTGACGTCTGTACCCCATGATTCACTCCACTTCCCCGAAAGAACTCCTCCCGACTCTCGGAAGACTCCATCTGAACTGACCCATCCGCTAACGGCGAAGCGGGTGCGAACTGAATCAGCGGAGCGGTAAAAGAAATTCGCCTATTGCGATAAGGACGCGCCGAAGGATGTAATGCGGACATAGGAATCAACAATCGGGACTCCGAACTCGCAGACCCAATAGAACCCTCAGTAATGAAAGATCGAATAGTTCCGTATTTTTGAGTAGAATCTAAGTCAGTTGATCGACTTGGACTAGAGAACGACTCCTCAATGAGTTTTGCCACACCGCCACTGAGGTGTTGTACTTGCTCTAACACTACAGGCTTTATCATCGTCTCTAACCGCTCTTGACTCTCAGCCAAGTCCTGCAGAGCAGAATATTCATCACACGAAAATGGTGAGGCCTCAAACCCCAGGGAAATCCTGTTCTTCTTCCTCCAACTCCACGGCATCGAATAATTTCGGCTCCTCTGTCACCAAACTACTGTCCTCCCTTTCCTCCTCTGGTGACAAAATATCACGTACCTTCTAACTTCCCTAATCGGACTCATTCTTCTCAACGAACGAGTACAGGTTCTTTAAAATAGTGTTTTCTCAATATTCCAGCGAAACATCCACCCCAACGGCTAACTGCGAAACTTTAAAGATGCGCAATTACCTCTTTTGTTTGAGACTAAAGGTACATGGCAAACTTATAAATTAAAAAAAAATAAAAAATAAATTAGGATGAGGTTGATCTGATGGCTAATAAAAAACTGATGAAGACTCATTTCCTTTTCCCGAAAGTACTACAAAGATTACTAACTGCAACAGTTTCCTTTCCCTCATTCAAACGCTTTTGCCTTAATTAACTCGACATTTTGTTTTATGGCAAAAGTTTTGTGGTCATCAGGGAAATTATTGATGGCTAATATCAGTCTTAATTCTCTGGGAAATAATAATAATAAATTACGGCCTGAGGCAACTCGGTATCCCAGGAAACAGGATTTTCCTGCACCAACATCCGCAATGTCTGCAGCAGAGTACGATTAACCACCTCTCTGTAACTCACTTACATCTGGTGGCATATGGCTCCCGAAGACAAATCAATACTTCTATATCACTGAAGAAATACAAATCTCGCAATACCTCCTCAACGGTCACCCATAAATTCCAGACCCTCTATCACTAAGCAACCAGGTCAGGGATATATGGCAGAAAAGGTAACAACTTATACTTTAAATGCGTTTGCCACAGCAATACTAGTCTTTTTGACAAGTGGCACCACTGAAATAACATTTTTGAAAAAGTGTCATAATGTTGCCCAAATCCAAAACCATAACCATTATTACCTCTTGACCGTGGCAACTGGAGCAAATCCACTGCCAACAAATCAAAAAGATGATTTGAAGTAATTTTTAGGAGTGGTGGTTTTACACTATTTGGGTTTGTCTTGTTCTATGACAATGTGCGACACTTCTACACACCAATCCAAGCCAAACAAAAACATTGCAACCACCCCTCGTGCTACGATCCAAAAGTCGTTCTGTTATAATGAGAAGAGATTAACTAGTATCCTCCCCAAACTGACCCATACTCAAATTTCGAATCCTGACTAGACTTAACAGCAATCCAAATATGAAAAAGGCGAATCCCTATACTATTTCACTAACGGTTTTCTCCTGAGATTCGAGTACCCAATCATATCACCCTCCAAAGGAAAGTTTCTAGTCACCCCCACCGGCCACCTAAATAAAATTAAATTCTACTAACACACTGCGGCAACCGGAGTGGTGACTTTAACCCCCTAACAAGTCTTCTCGCTATCAGAGCTTGCTATCCTGCTTATTGCTCTCTTCAAAAAAATAAACCTCAAACCTGAGTCTATGATTAGAATTAGAAACTACGATTATGATCATGCATAGATAAATCATTGAGGACTCGGAACCATTACCATATTTTACCCGGCGTCGCTTGCCATCGTCCCTGTGTTACTTGCTTCCTACCATCACTTTTAATTGGATGCAGCAGATTATAATGTATCCAGATACACACCTCATAAATAACATTACGTCACTTAACCTTCATTACCCCATAAATATTAGGGAGTAAGTAGCGTTATTATAAACTACACCGTGCACCTGATTATTATTTAGCAGACAGTTGGCAAATCGCCTGAATTACTTCCGGAATTAAGGCATCTGTCCAGAAGTCTCATAAGTTCTCAGCCTTTTCAAAATATTTCTACCCATCAGATTATATTTACTCGGATCTTTCAAAAGTTCTCAACAACATACTTCTCGCTAAGTGTCTATCTAGAGCTTAGTTGATCAACTATCTCACTCCTCCATGCTATACCAGCCGACGAAAAACAAACGAGGCGAAATTCGCCCCCCAGTACCTCACCCTGACCTAATAGACCCCTATCTGAACAAGTTGAACTGATCACCCAAGCAGGTTTAACCGAACTCCGACTCCGACTCCGGGAAAATAATCGGACTCCTCAACACCGACACACAAAATGACTCCAGAATATACAGAAAGCGGCGAACGTGACAACGCATCAGCGAGGACATTTTTCCTTCCACTAATATGTCGCACTTCGTAGTATTATCACTCGTCCCTAAAGCCCGTATTCAACCGTCAACAACTAGCATCTCGTGTGTCCTACAGATGGTATTGCAAATATTTGAGGTTTTATGATCGCTAAAGATCACAAACTTTTTCTCAGTGAAAGAAAAAGGTAAGCCCTCACTGCCACCGTAAAGCGCTAACTCGAGTCGCTCAACGTAGAATACTGCCTGTTTGCGTTTCTTGAAAAAGTTTCAATTAAAATGAAAGCTATAGGTCTGCCAGTATTCCGCACAGTCCTTTTCATGCTTGCCGAGATCAGACCAACCGCCCCCACATAGCAACGCGAACATTGTCAGAAAGCATCGACATGGATTTCTTCCAAAGGCTCTGACTTTATCAAATCATAAATATCCACACGGAAACGTTAACAAGTTGGACTTCACCACACGCCTGCAACTTGAGAGCCAAACTTCCTACACAGAGCCTGGTTTGTATCCATCTTCGCGGCGTCTAAACGAACTCACAGCGTCCTCCAGATCTGGCTACATAATCGGCTTGGCCAATTTCGCGAAGCAATTACGGAATATGCGACCCCCAGCGCTAGACATCTAACCATGCGCCTAAGATACTGCCTCAATTGCCTTATTCTTGTCTTTTATATAACATCTCTCAACACCGAAACCCCAGATTAAATGTCTTCTCCACGTGGGAATGCGCTTACCTCTGAACACTAACATAAGATGCCCCATATAAACAACATCCCTCCACCACGAACTCCTCCGATCCAACCACATAAATTCTGTACCGTACCTTTCTTGGCTCCCCAAATTTAAACCTCACTTACTCATGTAATGCCTTCAGAGCTTTTTCTCCACGAATAGACTCCATAGTCGTCTCAATCCTCAAGACAAAGTAGCACCAACATCGGGCATACCTAATATATTAATGTTTCATCCAAATAAGCCAGGTACCTCTGAACCAGGAATTCCTGAAAAGAGCCCAGCATCATGCCCCCGTATGTAGAACGCGCTGTCCACCCTTCAGCCCCGAATGCTACCGTAGAAATACTTCATAATGATGAAAAGACTGTGCTGCTTGTACCAACTGACAGTCTTCTCCACATATACTTCTGGCCATCTTCAACTCTGTCGATCCCAATAACCCCGGACAAACGATTTGTACGGATAAAGTATTTAACCCGACATATTATATTATCGATGTTCAATTATCTTAATCTGGTAAGGGGAAAAGCAGTCGACTGCTACAACATTATATTAAGTCCCAGGGTAATATCACACAAGACATTACATAGACGTAAAAAGAACACCGTCCTTCTTTTCATCCACCACTAGGACCACAAACAGGATTAGCAAGGCAAAATATAGTGAATGTCGGACTTCTTACGGATGAATCCGCTAATCCTGACCAACTCGTAGACACTGTCGCCTTCGATCTCTCTTCCGCTAGCTGGCCTTGAAATCGACCGTCACACCTATACACATGGATGAGCGACTCGCATCATTAAGTTAATTCCTAATTATATGCTGTACATTCTTAGCCAAGCCAACATCATGGCATACCTCCCCCTGTACGAGAACAGGCAAGAAACTTTAGCAACGCACATAAAGAAGTTCTCCTTATACGATCCACCGGATATCATCTCCGTAACAAATCAAATTCCTACAAAATCTTTCCTAGATCCACACTATAATTCAGTGCATATGCGGTTCGCTGGAAAGTACATCCTCAAGCACTATCCACATCGCCACCACACCATATTACGCCTCACGCGACTCGGACGTCAGAATATTGTTCAGCACATTCACCGACCAAGTACACCTTTTTGGCACAAACGCTTGCATGGCACTTGTAGTTACACCACAGGCTTACCACCGGCGAATTATCATTGCGAGAGAATATCCACCAAGAAAGCACTTTCCAATTAACCCACAAATACCGCCCTAAATAAGAGCGATGTCTAACGACTTTATCGGACCACCATCAAGATTTATTGCGAACAACAACAATCCACATTGATAAGCCTTTACAACTTGCATTCTCCCGAGTGCAAATCTTTCCCACACTCCTTTCAACACTATCTTGACATTCCAGAGAGTCCTTTGCCTTAGCTAACCCAAAAATTAAACACGCTCGCCTTCCCGCGACTGATAGCAACTCGATATCGGTTGTTTGAAGCATAATGCGGGCAGGAGAAAGATTGTATGTTTCGCTCCGCGAAACAACCCGGAACTTCCCCCAACCCACAAGGGAATATCCTCCGTCAAGACCCCAAAAGGATACAATCCCACTCCAACATATCGTGTGGGTTACCACTTCAGGCCACACATGACATCGTCACCTCAGTGTCAAAACAACAACCCAACATCCCTTATGGGACCCGAAGGGTCGTAACTTTCCGCATGAGCCAGGCGCACGGAGGATGAATTCCACATGCTCATTAAACAAAGCTACTCCAACACTCCCCTCTCCCGGGTTACACCTTCTGTCTGAATCAATAAACCCCGCACTACACGAAACCGCCTACAAACTAGCAAAAAGTTTTATGCATGACCAATTCTGCGCTCATCACCGACCAGCATTTTCCTGAAACCCAAATACACTGATCGTCTCTCGACCGGCAGATTGAAGTAACTTCCGACACCAATAGATCAGACACACAGTCTCTCCTCCTAATCAACCGTATCGAATTATCAACGCGTACATTAACTGACCTAAGCACCACATTTGTTAACAAGAACCAATCGCCGATAACATTCCCGTGTCCCCTACAGTACATATGCATACTCCAATTCATCTATATGCACCTGACGCGCACTCACTCACCGACTAACCTGATGCGTTGTGCTAAACTTCCATATTTACCTAAACACTTGTCAAACTTTTAATCACTCCCTACGCCACTTAAGTTAACTTGGATTTCAACACGTTCTATCAGATCCATTAATTCCCCTGAATCTCCGTGACCCTGAATCCAAAACAGCTCCACAGGGCGTGTCGATACGTGTTTAAAAATTAAGAGACGCAGCCGAGACTGAGCTACGCGATCCCTGCGTACCCGCTAACCTCGTCGCTAATGGCTGCAAACGGCATATGTTCGAAATCACATAAGCTCCCACTGATACCTTACACCTACACTAACTTTTTGCTAGACAATCGCCGAACTCATCTCCGAGAAGTTCGCGTGAGCAGTACTTAATCTCTCTCCGCCTTGCAGAGTGTATTACTTTCAAAGTCTCCCTACCAGTAACAATATGGACATCTATTCTGGGCTTCCGCCTCGTGAAGGGATTGGATTATTTTCCCTTTCTTCATGTTTGAATTTTCCCATGCATTCCTCCCTTTATGTCCTTCGTCTCCAGACAGACCCACGAACAATGATTCTACTGAAGAGAAAGCATCTCATCACTCAATAAGATCGCCAACGATTTTGTTGGCCTGTGCCACCGAATGATGACAGACGCCTTAGCTGATGCTTCGCGTACCTTTTTGTAGACCTAGCGTTGTGTCTCATGTACTAGCACTTCTGTGCTCCTCCCTGTCCGTTCCCAGTATTACCAGAATCTTCTCTCCTAATCTGTTGAACAAATTAATATTTCTTGTCTGTTTTATTCTCTCTGACTTAAGGGTGCCAAAAAGTCTTGCCTGAGGCCACGTACATTAAACGGAGGCTTACACATTCTCTTTCCATACTGTATTATTCTTCTGTGCCAAGCAAAATCTTTAGGCACTACATGAGATTATCGATGATGCACCTCAGACTTCCCACCCCTCATCCCTTACCTGCTCCTATCGCTATTCATCTGTTGCTCATTCGCCAATCGTACTATCTGATCAAACACCTAACCTTTCCCAACGCCCTCGTGATGCTTCAAAATATATTTAAAACGCATTCTCTGTATCCACAACCCCAGCCAGCAATATCTCAATATCCAAAAAAAGTACGCGGCGTATAGTTGTCATGTGTCGCATGTTCATAGCCGAGTGTACGCTCAATCATAGCAGTTGCCATATGCAATGTCGTAAGCAACATATTAATAGTCTTCTCCAGACTTCCTCTTAGGCCAGCATGAACTCCTGTCTTGCCTTTTGCTTCTTCATCTCAAGATATGATATTCCACCACTGTAATCATAGGCACTTGTAACAGCATCGGATATGATATCTTCCTCCTAGTTAACTGCGCAATACAAAAATCCCAAGTATTGATCCGCCACGGTAATTCCCCAAAACTATCACCCCAGTCATCCAGGTGTTCTGGTAGGTGAACTCACCAAGAATCCGTTTAATCCGAACCCTCCCTACGCAGAAAATTTAATTAAAAGTCCTTGTACATCTCAGGCATAACAAATTTGCGTTAGGCATGGTGCCCCCGGCGCGCAAGGCCGATAAGCAAAAACCGCCCGGCATATGCCAGCACTCATCCTGAGCATTCTCGATAGCAGTGTTAAACTGACAACTCTCAGCATCATAGTCAACTGAGCCTAAGCCCATAGCTATCCCATAAGCTTCCTTCGGCCCTCACCGGTTGCCAACACTACTAGATGGATAACGACCCCACCAGAATCAATCAATGAACTGTGGGAAAATTGGTAGTATAAATTTAAGATGCTCACAGTATAGTGGCGGTTGCGCTTTAGTATGACGCATTATAGTGTTTCAGCAGAATTAACATCCACCACTTTCACGACCAGCAAAGCCTACTCAAGGTAAATGGTATCTTCCTAAACTACCTCCGACAACCTCACGATGCTCTAGCGTGTGTTCATCAACATTCCACTGGACAGCTGAGAGCTATAACATTGTCTTTCTCTCAAAAACTCCGAGGAATCCGAAAACGTACCACTCCCCGCAACCGTGAGCTTGCGTGCCTCGCTTGCTTCTCAATCTCTTTAGACACATCAACTTCTTGTCCCTCCTCCGCCACTTTCCTTCCATTCAACTGGCCTCTGCATTTTTCATTCCAGAGCAGCTCCGCATCAATCGTATTGCCAAACTCTTTCCAAAATCCAGATATATACTCACTCTACTATACTACTGAACTCCTATCTACCTACCCCCCTGTGCCATCCCCCCAGATGTCATTGGGAAGATGTACATGCCCCCATGATCAGTCTCCTACATATTATAGAATCCACGTCATATCTACCATATTTGCCCATTATGCATTCTCCTGCCGTCCTCAGACATACCCTAAATATTTAAGCCTTGGGAATGTAAAATCACTATAAGAAGTCTCCACGAACAGAGTATCTTTGGCCAAGGTCCAATAAATATGTTAACAGCAAGAAGGGGGAACTCAATCCCGAACACAGAATAAACAGCGAAGAAAAAAATACTTAAAGCGCAGAAAGCTAATTTAGGAAAGAAGTTGACTTCCGGACCCTGGTCAGAAGAAAACAGAGCGTGGGCCTTTTCTGGTAGAAAAGCATTGAAAAAGAGAATCGCATCCTCCTGGGACTTTAACTTCTGTAAAACCAGTTGGAAGCTCTGGTAAGTAGTAGAACTAAACCTACACATGACAGTTCAACGACTATTAAAATAATAAAACGAAAAGTCATATAAAAACTATATTAATATAAAAAAAAACCATGAAAGAAGTATGATTAACACAAGAAGTATGTTCGACATACTAGGTCCGAAAAAAAGTAAAAAAACAAAAACAAAAATAAAAACACAATTAGGATGTGCAAAAGGAAAAGTAAGGAGTATCCAAGCGAAAGAATAACCTGGGTTAGAACTTTCGGACCCACCACAGTGCAACAAGTCACAAGCTCATTAATAACAGAACCCAAACAATCGTGCGGTTGGAGCTTAAACTATGTGCAAGAAGCGCGACACATGACATTCCACCTCATTAAACAAATACGCCCAACAATACCTCATAAGGGTAACTTTCGATCCCACACAATGACTATTAGTATCCAAACCAATCTTAAAAACATAGTCCCCAACATTACCTAAGTGGGAATCTTATACTTTCGAGTATAACCACAATGAATTCACCTCATTAAACAACCAACATCCTTTGGTATATATATATCAGAGCAACACATGACATTTAACCACAACTAACATTCAAACCACAAGAACTCCTTAAATAGGAAATACACGATATGGGTTGTTAGAACTTGTTTGTGCGATCCACAACTATGACATTCCTACTGACTCATTAAACAACCCAACAATTATTAACTCTTTAAGGAACGTTAACTTTCGAT
>JABUQX010012722.1:0-13990 GCA_015478945.1 Trachelipus rathkii | reverse complement strand
CTAAAATGGGTCAAAATATTTGAATGAAAATTCTGAAAAATTGCAAAAATTACCAAAACGTTGTTACTCCTGTAACTTTTTACCTGGAGTATAACATCTCTCTTCTAAATATTAAATATAGATAATGTCCCAGACCTATTGAAACATCAACACCTCAGTATATTTACCTTTTTGTACACTCAAAGTAGGTTCTGCAAAAAAAAAAAACTTCTAACTTTTTACCTGAGGGCAACAATCTTTAAATTGATCACAGAATGTAAACACAGTACCCTACAGAAGAAAACACTGTCCAGAATATCCTCGTTTTTTTTGTAAGACCCATAGTTAGTCCTAAAATTTTATGTCAAACTACATGATGTAGACAGTGACCTACGCAAAAGTACCAACCTAATAAAAAAAATTCAAAATATTGCAATGAAAATATGAAAATGGAATATAGCATCAACGTTGTGACTCTTGTAACTTTTACCTGAGGCTGCGAACAGTCCTAATTTATGTCAAACTGCATCATATAAGAGAGTGACCTACTGAAAATTCCTTTAGGGGAATATCTTCAAAATATATAATGAAATATAAAATGAAATATAGCATCAACATCGTGACTCTTCTTTTTACCTGGGGCAACAGTTTTCAAATTAATAATATAGAATGTACGACAGTACCTATTGAAAAGATCAACATATCAAATATATTTACCTTTTTGATACGACATCAAAGTCCTGAAACATTAAGAACCCTTTTAACTTTTTATTGAGGGGCAACAATCTTTAATTGATCACCAGGTAAGACAAGTTACTTAATATAGAATGTACGACAGTACCTATTGAAGAGATCCAACATATCATATATACCCTTATTTGTACTTCGACTCAAAGTAACGTCTGAAAATGATGTATTCCTTTAACTATTTACATGAGGCGCAAACAATATTAATTGATCACAGGATGTCATGGTAACCTACAAAGAGAAACATCATGTCTTTATATACTACGTTTTTCTTTGTAAGACCCATAGTACTCCAAATTTATTGTCAAACTTCATGCTATCAGACTAATGAAAAGCTCCAACCACAATATAGTTAAAAAAACTCGAATAAAATATGAAAATTGGAATATAGCATCACGTTGTGTACTCTTGTAACTTTTTAAACTGAGGGCAACAGTTTTTAATTAATTTAGAATTGCGACATGACTATTCGAGAGATTCCAACATATCCAGTATCAGTCTACCTTATTTGATCAACGACCAAATTTAGTTTTTTTAATCTAGTAAATCCTTTTAACTTCTTTACCAGAACAGCAACTACTACCAATTTAACTCAGAATGTAAGACACCATCTTTCCCCAGATATGAAGACAGTACTCCATACAGAGGCGAACAATGATGACTGTACAACAGCGTAGGGTTGTAATCCCAGATACGCTCCTAACAATTTATTTCAACTTCCTCATGGCTGAGACATATCACCCACTAGAAAAGTTTATCTAGCGATTGCTTCGACGATCACAAACTTATTTGAAAATAGACAATATAGCATCAACGTTTACTCTTGACTTTTACTGGGGGAACAGTTTTGAAATTTACATAATAATAATAACTCTTCATATTAAAGATATCCAATATAAATTAATATCTCTTTATTAACACCCAAAGTAGGTCCTGAAAATTAATAAACCCTTTTAACTTTTACTTGAGCGGCAACAATCTTTAATTTGATACCAGTGTAAAACAGTACAATACAGAAGAGAAAACACTTATGTCTTTACTTTCTACTATTTTGTTTGTGTAAGACCCACTAGTACGTCCTAATTTTATTTCAAAACTACAATGATTGTTAAGACAGTGACCTACTAAAGACACCAACCTAAATATGGGTCAACTATATTGAATGAAACATATGAAAGGATCTGCAATCAAACCGTGGTCTCTTGAACTTTTACTTGGTGCGCAACATTTTAATTTAATAAATAATGTACGACAGTGACCCGTTTCTAGAAGAGTATCCACAATATCAACATATTACCTTTTTATGTACGACTCAAAATAGGGTCCTGAAACTTAAGTAAAACCTTTTAACTTTTACCTGAGGGGCAACAATCTTTAATTGATCACAGAATGTAAGACATAACCTTCAGAAGAGAAACATACATGTTCTGTAATATCCGACGTTTTTTTGGTCAAACCCATATTTGAATGAAAATTTATGAAAATTGGAATATAGTAAGACAGTGACCTACTGAATAGTACCAACCTAAAATATGGCTCAAAATATTTGAATGAACAATTTGGAAAAATGGATATTATCATCAACGTTGTTACTCCTGTAACTTTTTACCTGCTGGCAACAGTCTTTAAAATTAAATAGAATGTATGACAGTGACTTATTGAAGAGTCCAACAATTATCAGTATATAACTACCATTTTTTGTACGACTCAAATATGTCCTAAATAAGTAAACCTTTTAACTTTTACCTGACGGGCAACGTTTTAATTTGATAACAGGTGAAATAGTAACCTACAAAAAGAATCGCACTGTCTTTAGTACTACTTTTTTTGTCGAAACACCATAGTACCGTCCTAAAAATTCTTATTGTCAAACTGCCAATGATGTATAAGACCTACTAGTGAAAACTATGTACCAACCCTCAAATATAGTCAAAAATATTGAATGAAAATATGCAATGTGAAATATCAACGTTGTGTGTCTTGTAACTTTTTACCTGGGAGGCAACAGTATTTTTAATTTAATATAGACAGTGTCTATGATATTCAGATTACATAATCAGAATATATTACCTCGTTTTTACGACTCAAAATAGGTCCTGAAAATTAATGTAAAACCCTTTAACTTTTATTGACTGCAAATCATCCTTTCATTTGATACATAATATAAGACCAGTACCTACAGAAAAGGTTAAAACAACATGTCTGATATTCTACGGTTTTTTTGTAAGACGACCAATAGTACGTCCTAAATTTATGTCAAACTAACTGATGTAAGACATGACCTTCTGAAAAGTATCAACCTAAATATGAGGTAAAAATGTTTGAATAAAATATTGAAAAAATTGGAATATAGCATCAACGTTTTGACTCTTGTAACTTTTTACCTGGGGGGCAACAGTTTTTAAATTAATATAGAATGTACGACATTAACCTATTGAAGGGTATGAAAAATATCAAATAATTCACCTTCTTGAACCAAATTTCAAAAACTTAAGTAACCTTTAACACGGACTAGAGGGGCCACAATCTTTAATTTGATCAACAGAATGTAGGACAGTACCTCACCAGAAAGAGAAACTAGATGTCGTATACTATTCTACGTTTTTTTCGGTATCAAACCATGGTACGTCCTAAAATTTATGTCAAACTAATTGATGTAAGACAGTGACCTCTTAAAAGTATAACCATAAAATGGTAAAAAGTGTTGAATTAAATATGAAAAATTCGAATATAGCATCAACTTTTGCTCTTGTAACTTTTTACTGGGGGCAACAGTTTTAAATTTAACCCTCGCCGCGATACGATAGCGTTTGTTACCCGCACCTTACGTGTGGGCAATCAATTGCCACACAATTAAATTTTCGGTGAATTTCTTAATTGACCAACTAAATTTCATATAATAATGTGTATTGGACTTTTGCATTAGATCAGCCTATTTGTTACAATGTTTATATTTAATTTTAAGATTATATTGAAAAATGGTTTCTTGTTCTTTGTATTTCCATTGCAAACATAGTAAAATTGGCGTTAACTTATAAAGAATGCAATAATAAATTCAGATTTACAATAACAATATTAATAGCAGGCTAAAACCATTCCTGTATCCGTCAATATAGCCCAAGGACTCAAAAGAAAAATTTAATATTGTAGTTTAAGTATTTTTTAACAATTTTTAAATTTTTAAAAAAAATATAGACAAATAAATTTTTATGCCATAATGTATCAACACAACTGTTAACATAGATAATGATTTTTATTTTAATAAAACAGTACTACACAATTTGAAATAAGAAAAATTGTTAAAGAGGTGTGTTCAAATTTTAGCCCAAGTTATTCGGGATATACTAGAGTGTGGGCAAAATTTGCCCAAACATTATTTTATGACCGATTTCCTTAACTATTGCTAATTTTGATAAACTTATTCTATAGAAATAGTATGGATCTTTTGCAGTTGATCTGGCATGTTTGCACTAATTGTGTTTTATTATTATTATTATTTAAAAAAAATCTTATAAACGTTCTTTATGACTCGTGTGTTAAATTTTGCCCACACCCTAGTATATCCCGGTTAATTTTATCCCTTTTACATCTTTTTTTAAACCAATGAGAAAATTTTTTTTTCAACATCTTTTTTCATGTATCCTTTAAGGCAAAAAAAAATTTAACCAATATACACTTGAAAATTTTCAAAAAATAAAAAAAAGTCTGGACAAAAAGTTTGCCCACGCGCACCCAGCGGTTTATTATTAATATGTACGACCAGTTGACATTTCAGCGAGAGTCCACATATCAGATAATTACCTTTTTTGTACGACTCAACATAGGTCCTTAATTAGGTTAACCCTTTTAATTTTTACTTGGGGCAACAATCTTTCAATTTTGATCACACGAAATGTAAACATACCCTACAGCTCAGAGAGAAACTAGATGTTCTAGTATATGCTACTTTTTTTGTAAGACCCATGTTACGTCCTAAAAATTATGTCAAACTACATGATGTAAGACAGGTACCTACTGAAAACCAATTAAAATGGGTCAAATATTTAATAAAAATTATGAAATTAATATAGCATACATCTTGTGACTCTTGTAACTTTTTTACCTGGGTGGCAACAGTTTTTAAATGTAATAGTAGAATGTACGACAGTGACCAATTGAGAAGACTCAACACATAATTAATTAATTAATTACCTTTTTTGTCCGACTCAAAGTAGAGTCCTCAATATAATGTAATTGTACTTTTCCTTGAGGTTTCAACAGTCATTATTTCACAGAAGGTAAAACAGTGCCCACAGCAAGAGAAACAACCTAGTTCTGATTATTCTACGTATTTTTTTGTAAGCCCCATAGTATGTCCTAAAGTTTATGTCAAATTAATTAATGAAAGCAAGCATCACTGGACACATACATAAAACAAATGAATTTGAATGAATATTGAAATTAGCAACAGTAAATGAAAGCAGAGTTTATTTTTACCTGGGTGTCAACAGTCTTTAAATTTAAATAGGAATGATAATAATAATATGAAGAGATCCAACACCTCAGTATATTTTACCTTTTTTGAATACGATCAAATTACTTCTGAAATATTATATTAACACTTTTAACTTTTACTTGAAGAGGCAACAATCTCTTACTTTCGATCACAGAATGTACACCAGGTATCCACAGAAGAGATTACACATGTCTTGTATATGCTCGATTATTTTTTGTAAACCCATAAGTTACGTCCAAATATTTAATGCCAAAATTCTTATTTCATCGTAAAGACAGTGACCTACTGAAAAATCCAATTCACAAGCTATAGGCAAAATATCTTTGAATGAAAATATCGAAAATTGAATATAGCCACTCAACGTGTGACTCTTGTAACTGTTTACCATGGGGGCCAACTGTCACTTGTTGGGGGCCAGAATTTTTTCACAGATTGAACGTCGTTAATTTCCCAATCATAATATGGGTTCAAAATATTAATGAAAAAAATGAAAATGAACATATACATCATCGATGTGACTCTTGTAACTTTTTATCTTGGCACACGGCAACAGTCTTTCAAAATAAATAGAGATTGCGACCAGACCTATAAAATATCCAACATATCTCAATATATTACCTTTTTTGGTTCGGACTCAAATAGTCATCAAAATTAATTAAACCTTCTACTTTTCTTGATGGGAACCAATCTTTATTTTAATTTTAATTGTAATAGTTCCACAGAAGAGGAAACAACATTCTGTTAATTTCTACGTTTTTTCGCTAAGACCCATAGTACTCCTAAATTTATATGTCAACTACATATATGTAAGACAGTACCTGAGCTGATGGGGTAATCAACCTAAACATTATGGGTTAAAATATTTGAATGAAAAATATGAACAATGAAATAGCAAGAATATGAACGAGAAAATTTTCACAAAACAGTTTTAAATTATTAATTTCAATGTATACGACAGTGACTTATTGAAGAGATCAGAACAACATATCAATTTCGAACCGCTGATGGAGCAGTAAAATCTCCTGTGACTCATTCATTAAATGGGGCCAGCCCTTGAGTACTTAAGCATATATGGATGTAAAAATCCGGGTCCTTTAACAAACACAGTCTTAAAGAGTTTCTCTTTTGTGTACGTGATGCCTATGGTTTTTAGGAGCAGCGGCTCATTTGCATATACTCACTGCGACGCGGAGTCAATTTGAATCCCGCTGATGAGCACGTAGTAAAATTCTCCTGTGACTCATTCATTTAGACAATGCGGGACCAGGCCTCTTGACGACTACATCATTTATGTGAGAAACCGGTTGCCTTTAAAAACTACGTTTGACGTTTTTTTTGATGGACGAGGCCTCATGGTTGATCATCCCGGTCTATTTGACTAACTCTGCAACGCGAGTCAATGTCGGCTAATCCCGCTGCATGGAGAGTAAACATCTCCCTGTGACTCATTCATTTACAAATGGACCAGCCTATTGAGTACGTCAGCATTATGCCGGCAGAGATTAACCGGTGCTTTAAAAACTACGTTTCGAAGCGTTCTTTTTTGGGACGTGTGATGGCCTAGCTGTACGCATCGAGCTATTTGATAACCTGCGAGTCGGAGGCGCAAGTTCCGAATCCCGTATGGAGAGTAAACTCTCTTGTGCACTCATTTCCATTTAAATATGGGTAAGCATTACCGCTACAGAAGAAAACACAATGGTCTGTTATTTCTACGTTATTTTTTGTGTCAGACCCATTAGTACGCCTAAATATTGGCAACACTGTAGGTAAGACATTACCCTACGATAAAGTATTCACCTAAATATGAGGTTTAAAATGATTCTTGTTGCAATGAAAATATGAAAATTTTGGAACAGAGATCAACGGTCTGACGCTGTACTTGTTAACTGGGGGCAACCGTGTTAAATTTGAAGTGAGAAGTATACGAAACGTGAACTAGGAAGAATCCTACATATCAATTCGAAGTCCCGCGGATGGAGAGGAAAATGTGTACATACATAAAGGCCAGGCCGGTGAGTACGCCAGCATGTAGGGGATGAGAAACCCGTGGGCGGAAAAACTTACGGTGAAGCGTGGCTGTGGGGGACGGGGATGGCCGTAATGGGGTAGAAGCATCCGAGGATAGGTAACTTCTGCGGAACTTCGGATGTCACAGGGTTTTCGAATCCCGCGAGGAGTAAATCCCACCTGCGGAGCAGTGCATGTTAAAAAGAAGTAAACCCGTTTACTGGTAAGGCACCACAATCGGAATCGATCACAGAATTAATACAACCCTAAAAGAAAGAAACTTAGAGTGGCGGTAGAGTCTACGTGTGGATACCAGAGTACGGCGCTATAAATGTAGTCAAATACAGAGTGTGAAGACAGTGACCTTACTTGAAACAGGTGTGACAACCTTAAATATGGGTCAAAATAAGTAAAAAAAAGTAGGAAAATTGGGAAAAGTCATGAGCCAGCAGCGGACTCTTGGAACTGTTACCTGGTGCAACAGGGTCGAAAGTAATGAGAAAGGACACAGTGACGAGTTGGAAGAAGGATCAACATTAAGCAGAATAACCGGTGTGACGACGCAAAGTAGGCCTGAATAATAAGGAAAAGCTCGTTCAACCTGAAGTTGAAGGCTAACAGGGGAAGGTGGATCCAGAGGTAAAGACGAAACCCTAAGTAGAGAAAAACAACACGCCTGTAGTATGCACGTGTGTGGGAAGCCGAAGTAGTGCGAAAGTAGGTTGGCCGCCAAAACCTCCACGATGTGAGGTTAACAGTGACCTACTGGAAAAAGGAACCAACCGAAAAATGGGCAAAAAGATGTGGAATGTGGAAAATAGGAGAACTGAGCAGATACATTGCAAACGTTGTGTAACGCCGGAACTTTCACGTGGGTGGGCTAACAGGCCGGTAAATTGAAGTATGGAAGGTTACGACAGGTTAACCAGGAAGAGATCCAACACGCTTCAGTAGATTAGTACGCTTTAATAGGACCTACAGGAAAGACGAGCCAAATCAGCAGAATATATACCGGTGGTGGATCGACGCAAAGTGAGCCGGAAAAAGAAGTAAACCGGGTTAAGCTGTGACTGGAGGGCAAAGCCGTTAGGTATCACAGAATGGTAAGAAAGGCAGTGTGACTTGGTAAGGAACGTGTCGCGGGTGAGAGACGACTAGAGGGTGTAATTGTTGTGGGATAAATAGACACCATGCGACATAGAAAAAGATTGCAGGTACAGATTGGGTGAATGACGGCAAAAAGCGGAGAGAATGCGGAATGGCTGTCCCAAAGAGCATGAATCAGCTGTGTGGCAGCAGTGTAACAGGACATAGTGCGGAACTACAATAAGAAGGGCAACGGAGGTCATATCTGGTGAGTGTGATGGGATCGAGACGCATGGGTATGTGTGGTAGGAGAATGGATCTGAGAGGAGAGCGAGGATGAGTGGATAGAGAGAAGGTGTGAGGGAGGGTGGTGGCTAAAGCGCAACGGTTGGTGCTAAAATGTGAAATGCATGTAGAATATACAATAAGTTGGAGTTGGCATGAAATCATACAGCCAACATGTAAGGGCAATGTGTATACAAAATGTGAAACACACAAAAAAATAATAAAAGGTAGAAAAAGGCGGTGAAGTGTGGTGGGGAGTACGAAATTAGCAGCGCCAGTGAAAAAAGTTTGTGGGGTGTAAAGAGCTCAAGAAGATGTGAACTCGTGCCAGCATTCGGCAACAACGGGGTATGTACAACAAATGAGTTGAAAGAAAAAGGGGAGCTCGCAATGGGTTACAAAGGTGTTGTAAAAAAGGGAAGTCGACAGCAGACTGAAGTAGTGCAAAAAGGATTAGGCCACCAAGGAGGGCCAAAGTTGGTCGGGTGGGGCAAGAAAAATAAAAAGCGTGACAGAATCTGTGTTGAAGATCCGAGAATGACGAAGTTCACGGGAACCAGGGTGCGTGGTAAAAGGGTAGGGGGAAAGAAGGCCAGAGTTGTTAAGAAGAAATGTGGTGAGAGCAACCGGGGCCCTGGTCAGGGTAAAAGAAGAAATGGGGAAAAAGTTGCCCGCATCGTACCAGCCAAAACCATTGGTAGGCGTACAGAAAAGTTATGGTACATAAAAGGTAGAGCCGGCAGTTAGATAAGGCCTATAACAGGCTCATGTCAACCACGAATGACGGTAAATTATAACATGTGAAGTAACTTTACCAGCACTTTAGATTCAAAGTTTTAGATTTATTAAAGTATCATATTCACTTCAAAATATTAAGTAAAAGTTTAAGAAATATTGGACTTCCATTATTTCAATTCACGACTGTAGTATCCGCAAATGTAAGTTTTATTTATACCTTTAAAAAAAAAACATATATAGTTTTAAAACCGACCCGCTATCAAAAACTTCAAATTGACTATTACATAGTCTAAAGTAAAGATGACAGGAGTAAGAAAAGGCTCAGTAATTTCTACATGAATGAAAGTCAACCAACATTCTTAAACAGATGAAGTTACTATCCCAATATAACAGACTTACAAAAAATTTCGTTTTTAAACCTCGAACCAATAAAGCGGAACTTAAACATTTTAATTAACTTGCAAAACAAATTGTTTACTCGACCCAAAGTAATCAGAGACGAAATTTTATATTTATATAACACCGAAGATATCAATGCTACTATGGCGACAAATGAACTTTTTAAAATTAAAATTACTTATTTAAAAAAGTAATAAAAAATTGATCATAATCACGATTATGAAATGACAACTGATCTTTCGTATTCAAAATATTTGTCAGAATGAATATCTGTCAACGCTCGGTTGAATAAAAGTAAATATTTCTGTGCGCGCATAATCGGTGCATAGATTTTAAAAATATGGTCCTTATATAATTCACTACTTAGAACCTTTAACCAAGTAAGCTTGAAAACGTGCAGCCAATGAATAATAATAATCGTGAAGATTCCAAAAATATGGGTTTCGCAAAATGAATGGTGTTCTTAGTTTCCTAGAAATTTATAATTAAAACATACCAATATAAAAATAAATTTTTAAATAATATATATATATATATATATATATATATATATATATATATATAATATATATATATATATATATATATATATATATATATATATATATATATATATATATAATATATATTATATATATATATATATATATCATATATATAGAATATGTGTATATATAATATATAATTATATATATATATATATATTAATATATAATATATTATATATATATATAAATATATATATATATATATATATATTATATTATATTATATTATATATATTAATATATATATTATATTATAATATATTATATATATAGTATGTGCTTGTATGTGTAGTGTATTAGATGTTATGTGTATTATTGGGGCAGGGAGTAGGAAAAGAAATTACTATAAAATATCATGTATGGAGTATTATGGTACATCCCATGGCACTCCAGTGCCCAATTGTTGCCCTTCTTGAGCCTCATATCCGCATTCTTCTTACACTGGAAATTAGATCTCTTTTAATTTAATAAAACACCGTTACAGACAACACTTTTGTTAAGAAAAAAAGATAATATGACGTATACATGACAAGCCTCGAAGAAGATCAGAGGAGGGGACTTTCGAAAATAGCCCCTCATCCACCCACCCCCATCACCAATTGGGAGTTGACAGACTCAGTTGGTGGGGTTGGTGCTGCCAAAGAAATTGTCGGTTTGTTCTGATACACAGTCTTCTTCTCCATAAATTTCTACAACTTTTGCGTTTTTTTAATCATCATTTATCCTCTTCTAAATCCATTCTTTTTCATTAACCCAATTCGTGTTTGAGAGTACTGAGAGAATCCCCTTCTCTATTCCACTCTTACCTCCATATCCTCAGTTTTTTGTCAAAGTTGGCTGTTGTGCCTTGGTGTCTTTAAATTAGAAATTCCCAAATATTCCACCTTGTAGCACAATGCTCTCCTGTCAATCTATAACTAAATTCATTCGTTCTGCTTATTTATCTTCTAACTCTTGTAACTATCTTTGTTTCTTTAATCATTAATACTTCAAAACAAAGCACATCTTTCTTCTTCACCATTATCATAAACCATCAAATTTCAGAGATTTTGAACGTTGGATACCCTCCAATGCCTTTCCTCTAATTCTCAAAGGATACAGCTGGTGAAACTTGCCTACCCCTTTTCTATCTAGCAATGAACCTCAAGGAAATTGTTTTTTTTTTTGCGCAGTTACCTAACCGTGTCCCTGATCCTTTTTTAGATCAACCTAACATTCGTGAAGCTTTCTTAATTTTTAATAATCTCTTATTCATGTAATTCTTCAGCTCTGGGTCCCCCAATCACCGTTTTGTCTCTGTATCCGTTTCTATCACTTTAAGTTTTCAGCAGGAAGGACCCCCCCCCCCCGTGAGTTCATTCTTTTAGCGGTTCGGTGGCTGCTATCTTGTCGGACTTGGTGTCATACTTCTTTGGATTTTTCATGGAATGTAGCATTAGCTTACCGTGGCAAGGGCAGTCTCGTTCGTGCCGAAATCATATCAGAGATGATTTCCTCTGGCATGATATACCATCCATATTCTTTTCCTTCAGCTAACCTAATAAACTTTGCTTTAAATTTGATTTGTTTAAATTATTTTACTCTATTCACGAATTCCCGTGTGTCTTGTAAGCTCCAGAAACTCAGGCATTTTTCATCCCAGAACGTACAACTCTTTTCCCTTTTAGGAAAATGCCAAGAATCCTGCGTGATTGCTTTTCCTACAGGAACATTCTGGTATTTTACAAAAAATGTTAACTCGACAACGTCTATGCTTCTTCTTGCCTCCATCGCGTATAATCCGCAATGAAATAAAATGCTTGCCGTTTTATCCTTCTGATTAAGTCAATTGTTCAAAGCCCTCGGCCTAAGCCTTACTTAAGATGACTCCAGTTTCATTCTTCCATCTCCCCGATCAACCCTCTGAACAGAACCCTCGCTCAATCGATTAAGTATGCGCAAGATGTATCTCACGCTATGTATCCAATAATTTTTCTAAATGCAATCTTTTCTCTTCTCTCTCTCCGTTCTCTTCTCTCCCGCTCTCTCTCTTCTCATCGCTCTGCGTGCGTGCGTGCGTGCGTCCGTGCGTGCCTTTTCACTTACTACTCTCTCTCTCTCTCTCTCTCTCAACTGACCAACGATCGTAAACAATACAATGTATTCAATACTATTTACGTGATTAACAATCAAATCTAAAATTTGATAAAGTAGACTGATTGATTGTAATAACTAATGAATTGTTTAAGATTAAATAATTTAAATTTTGGAAATTATCTTCTATTTACTTGGGAGCTTGCTTCCTTTGCTTTCATGGACGCAGTATTTGAATAATATATATATTATATATAATTATATATATATATAATATATATATATATATATATATATATATATATATATAATATATATATATATATAATATATATATATATATATATATATATATATATATATATAATATATGTGGGGTCTATTATAAAAGGGGGCTGCAACCACCACTGACGAGTCCAAAGCAGCCCTCCGGGACGAAACGCCAATCATCGCGACAATGCTCACTCTCCTCAACATCATCTAGTCTTCAGTTAATGAAGGTGGTTCTCAAGTTCAGCTCACTTACTCCATTCATATTGGTGACCCTGGAGGACATGTGCCAATGGAGTTGGACAAACGAAACAATCAGCCAAAGGCAACCATCCAAATCAGTTTCTTCTAACTGGGCGCTACTCTGTTCGGTCATCCTGTCCCGCCCGCCTGTACCATGCTTCTCACTGCAGGTGCGGACCAACTGCAAGTAAGAGTACAGAGTGGTCGAAGCCTCTCAGTGACCTTAATGTGTGAACACCTGGCTCTCATCTGACAAGCTACTCGCTTCTACTAATCAACGTCTCCTGCCAGGTCTTAGAGTGAAGTGTGCTACGCCGGCATTGTCACGGGGGCGGAGTTCTGTGGCGTCTGGTTGAGGCAGGGAGCTGCTAGCCCCACTGATGATTCCTAAGCAGCCTCAGGGAAGAAACGCCACTTTATCATGACAACGCTTCAACAGCAAACATCAAGCATCTCTCTATTGAAGGTGGTACTCAAGACAACTACTTACCTCCCTTTAAATGGTGATCCCCAGAGTGAACTAGTGCCATGGAGTGGCACAACGTAACACAGCCAGCTTCCATCTTCTCTCAAGTTTGTTCGCCGTGGTGAGACCATTTCGTTGTAGAGTTTTGTTGTTACCACAATCGTTCAACGCGGCATTTCATCAATTCAAGTTTCTTCTGCTGCGCGCTGCTCTGTTCGGTCATCCTGTGACGCCTGTACTGTGCTTCTCACTGCAGGTGCAGACCAACTGCACGTAAAGAGTACAGAGATGGTCGAAGCCTTCTACGGTGGCCTTTAATGTGTGCCACACCTGGCCCTCTCATCTGAACAGCTGACCAACGTCCTTCCAGGTGCGCAGAGCGGGGGGTGCTCGCGGCATTGTCGCTGGGGGGAGTTCTGTGGCGTCTTGGCTGGAAGGGCGGCGCGACCACACTGACGAGTCCAAAGCAGGCCCTCCGCGTGACGAAAACGCCAATTCATCGCGACAATGCCTCATTTCTCTTCACATCATTAGTCTTCTGCTAATGAACGTGTTCTCAAGTCAGCTCACTTACCTCCTTTATTAATATATATATAGATATATATATATATATATATATATATATATATATGAATTATATATATATATAAA
>JABUQX010012721.1:57500-58603 GCA_015478945.1 Trachelipus rathkii | reverse complement strand
CAATCCCTTATGTTAAATGAAGTCAAAATAAATTAATTTAATTTTTTACAAAATTTAGAGAGTTCTTTTGATAAATTCCTCAGGTAAAATGTTTTTTAGATTGTAACTCAAAATTATTGTCTTTAATTGTTGACTTTAAAATCGTGGCTTGGCAGGGAATTTAATAAAATTTTATGATTGATAACAACAGGCAACATATTAAATGTTATTTTCTTACAATAAAAAATTACTAAATTCCCTGCTCAATAGGCCTAATGGGTCCGTTTTTATGAGAATCAAGTCTAGGCATGAGAAAATTGTCACCAAATTTGCCGATATTTTTGAAACTTTAATAAATTCAAAAAAAATTAAATGTTGATAACATAAAAATCACAGTTTTAACATATTTAAACAAAAAAAAGTTTGAATTTGATGATGATTCAATATATTTTCGCCATTGATAGGACAAGCTGCGTCATCTGACCCAATTCTGAAGCTTTTTTAAGCTCGAAAAAATTATATATTTTATATCAAATTAACAAAAGAATTCGAAAAAAAAAAACACAGAAGGAGCTTTCAAAATAGGGTCCTAATAAAGGCTTTTGTTTACTAAATTTAGTTCAAAAAAATTCCGCATTATGACGTCATGTGTAAGGCATTTATGAATGGAAATTTTCAGTTTGCTTTGACTATAGTATTAGATTGTGCTTTTATCTTCCTTTCGTCAAGTGTCACTTCAGAATCCTCCCTTAACGTAAATTCGAATTTTCGAACGATTCTTGAGAAATTTTTTATATAAGGAACCCTTGACGTCGCAAAATACTTGGCGAAATCTCTTCCTTAGTCAAGGTAGCTCTGAACCAACCTTGACCTCTGTTAAGATTTTGTTTTCCGAGCGGCAGCCATCTTGTTTTTTTTATTGTACAATTTGTCGCTGTTATTATTTAATTAATATCATTTGTTGGCATTTATTATGTAAATGATTTTGTCAAATATATACTTTCGTGTAAGAAAATACCCAAAAACTATATAATTAGGCTCACACCAGAGAAATAGGCAGCGTGCAACTTGCGACCGGGTCCTAACTTTAGTGTAAGCAGCAGATGATATTTTTATAATTTATC
>JABUQX010012721.1:37500-40000 GCA_015478945.1 Trachelipus rathkii | reverse complement strand
ATTTTTTGTAGTATTGCGTCGAACTCATCAGTGAATTTTGGATATGATCAATTTTTATTTCGCCTTCCTGTTTTTTAAAATTCTTTGTGTTTCTTATGCAGTAGAACTCAACTAATCTTCTTTTTTGTTGATCTTTTATATATATCAATGGTGTTATTCAATGGTGTCATCCTTCCTATGTTAATGCTATGGTTTGAGGTTGTTCTGTGAGTAGTAAGGGCTGAATTTCTGTTGTCCTTTCTTAAGTCATAACGATGTTGCTTGGTTCTTCTTTCGAAATCGTGAGTTTCGCCAACGTAAATTAGATCACAATTGTTGCAAGGGACTGTATAAATGCATAAATATATATAATAGCGATTACAGCTATATTTATAAATAAATAAATATATATATATATATATATTACAATATATATATATATATAGATATATATATAATATTAACATATATATATATATATATATATTAATATATATATTATATATATATTATATATATAATATATATAGTATATATATATATATACAGATATCATATGGATGAATATTTTCCATTCTCTATCCCTTGAACTTAATACTGATAAATCTTGGATTATCAGCACTTCGAGACTAAAAACTTCTCTTCCTAAAAATTGCCGCAATCTTTCTGGTTCTTCTACCTCAACTCTTTCTTACGTTTTGTAATTTTAAAATTTCAACTCCAACTTTTCATCTTCCTCCCTCCCTTCCCTCTTGTATCTCTGTCGGTAATAATGCTGTTATAACCTCTTCTAAAGCTGAACTGTTTGCTCAAACTTTTCCCTTTAATTCCATTCTAGGCGGTTCCAGAGCTATTCCTCCTCTCCGCCTCCTTTCAGCTCATCAAAATATTGTTTCTGCATTCCCTGAGCTTAACACTAAGAAGGCTGGGACTGCTGAAGTTATCCCCAGTGGTCCTGAAAACCTGTGCTTCTGAGCTTGCACTCCTACCTTGGAACCTTTTTCCTCACTGCCAATAAACTTCAATCTTTCCCTTCTGCTGAAAGATTGCATTCATTTACCATGTGCTCAAGAAGCGGGATTCCAGTCAACAATCCAATTATCGCCCTATCCCTTTAACTTTTGTTCTTCCTAAAGTTTCCAATCTATTCTTAACAACAAGATTTAGAAACATCTTAAATCTTCTAATCTTATCTTCCGATTGCCAGTATGACTTCTGTAAGGACCATTCGACTGGTGACCTTTTTTTCTTTTCTCTCCGACTCTTGGTTCTCTGCTCTTCCGCATTTCGGTGAGTCTTTTTTGTGGCGCTAGAACATATCGAAGGCTTTTGATAAACTCGGGCACAAAGCTTTAATATCTAAATTTACCACTTTCGGTATTTATCCTTCTCTTTGCAACCATCTCTTAACTTTCGTTTCAGTCGTTATTTAGCTGCTATTGTAGATAGCCACCATTTATCTTTTAAATCTATCCATAGTGATGTTCCTCAGAATTCTGTTCTATCCACAACTCTTTTTTTTATCTTGCATTAATGATCTATCTGCTGCTTTGTCTCCTATCCACTCTAAACTGATAACTCTATCACTCATGATTATTTCTTCCAATTTGAGAGATGACTCATTCAACAGGAAATAAATGATACTAGGAGGATATCCTTGAAGCAACATAATTTTGATCTTTCTGATACCTATAGTTGTGTTAAAAAAAATATGATTGCTTTCAATGTCTCAATATCTCAGCTTCTTCATCTATGCACTTAAAATAATCCTACACACAATTATAATATCTTTTTGATAAAACAACTCTTACCTTCTTCTGCTCTTAATATTCTTGATATTTTCTTTTCTCGTGGTCTTTACTAGAAGGATCATATTATGTTCTAAGAAGTTTCTAGGAAATTGGGTGCTCCGAAGATTCTTTGGAACATTTTCCCACGATCACAGTTGCTAGCTCTACATAAGGTAGTTGTTCGCCTTTCTATAGAGTATAAATCACATATCTGGGGTGGTTCCACACATATTGTTCCTCTTGATAAAGGGTAGTCTAGGGTTTGTTGACTCTTTAACTCTAATATTATCTAACTCTCTCCAACTTTCTAGCCGCTGAGCTGCTGTATCACTCTCCTATTCTATTGTCATTACAGTTAACATGATTTTTTTTTTAATTTTCCAGTCATGTACCTCCTTCTTTTATGAGAATTCCTACGACTCGTATTTAAGACAGTCTCATCTATCGTCGATCAATTCTATGACCCAAACTTAACTGTTATTCTCAATCTTACACGTACTCAATTGGTAAAGTCTGGAACATGTTTGCCTCCCATTTTTTACTCTTTAAATATATAATTAAGATGTAGCAGCTATTTGCTTTCAATTATTTTTGTTTTTATTTGAAAAAGCAAAAAAAAAAAAAAACATTCTTTTAGGTGGTTTAAACAAAAAAACATGTTGGTTTAATCCAAAGAACCTAGCTAAGAAGGGTTTATCACTGTCCTTGGGTTTCACCACAGCAAGTAGGCA
>JABUQX010012721.1:30000-32500 GCA_015478945.1 Trachelipus rathkii | reverse complement strand
ATCATTTTGTATTAAAAATTGGGAAAACTACAACAAACAATCAGGTGAAACTAAGATAGACTCGATACAGCTTAATGTTATGAAGGATACATTACTTTCTACAAAAAAAATTTATTAAGCGCAGTCTAAAATTTTCGATCTTTGAACTTTGTTGATTTCCCGGTTTTCTTTCGTAGACCATTTCTACCTGAAGAAAGCCTCCCCATATAGAGGCGAAAGCTTGTATCCATTTATATCTATATATACTCTGAAGTTCGAGAGATAAAAATGTATACTTCGAAACTTTAATATTCGTGCTATCAAAGTTTAAATTTAATGTAAAATAAAAAGTGTTTAAATGTGTTATAAATTTTATTAAGTAACCAAAAATAAGGGCAAACATTTCCTTAAATATTTACAAACAAGGTGTATATTTCTTAAAATTTATATATATATATATATATATATATATATTAAATTATATATAATATATTAATGATCAGGGTGAAAAGAAAAAAATCCGGCAGTTATTATAAATAGATATAATATAATATATTATATATATATATATATATATATATATATATATATATATTATATATTATATGATATATTATATATATTAAAATAATATTTATATATAGAATTATGATATTATATATATATATATTATATATATATATATATATTAATATATATTATATATATATATATATATATATATATATATATATATATTATATATATATTATATATAATATATATATATATATATATTAATATATATATATATATATATAATATATAATATATATATATAATATATATATATATATAATATTATAATTATATATATATATATATTAAATATAATTAATTATATATAATATATAATATATATTATAGATATTATATATATATATATATTAATATATATATATATATAATATATAATATAATATTATATTATATATATATAATATAATATATTATATAATATATAATAATATATATATAATATAATATATTATATATATAGAAGAAAATAATATAGGGTAGATATATATTAGTATTTTGTTTAGTTAACATTAGATATCAATTCCAAATTGAGACCCGATTTTCACCCGAGGAGAAGTGTATAAGATATTTGATTCTTCATTATGGACAGATTTGGAGGTTCAAATATTATATTTACATCATTTATTGGAAAGTTTTGATTAAACACATCTTACTTATAAGTTAGGGTTGGTTAGTTTAAAAAAATGATTTTTTTATTTTAAAGATTTTAGAAAAAATGTGTTATATAGGTAATTCATAATTATATTTGTCATGTTGAACGCATTAGAATAGAATAGCTTTCGTCTGTATTACAGACCTCTTTCGGTTTCAAAGCGTTCTTAGAAAAACTAAAGATTAATTTACTGAACAATTTAAAAAGCTACTTAGAATTTCTTGGGAGGAACGAACATAGGTCCTGAACGATGGCAAGAACCAAGGCGACTGGCAACGCAGTGTGTCATTCTATTATGTTTGGCTGGTTGTAATACTAGTTGATACATTAAACAGTTGTTTTCAATAAATAAAAACAGAAAATTGCTGTTCTTTAGTACAAAACATAGATTGATACAAGCACGGATGTAACATTTTGAGAATTGGAGACGACGGTACATAGTTTTAATAATTTTGAGTATGCCAGATGTTTTGAACTTGAAAAATTTTGATGTAGGGGTGGGAGGGGATATGAAGTTTAATGGGGAATTTTTTTTTTTTTTTTTTTTTTTTTTTTTTTTTTTTTGCATATATTGGATCAGGTTGCATCTCCGACCCTTTGAAAAAGTTCGAAAGACGGAATTTTCCATTTTACAAGTCTAAAGAGATTAGATTTTAATTTTTGTGTGAAAAGTATGATTTTGGGAATTTAGTTTAGAGCAGCGTTTCCTCAAGAGAGCCGGGAGGTTGCGACCCCCGAAGGGGGGGGCCGCGAGCGGATTACAGTTGCGAGGGGTCGCGAGGATGGGATCACAAAAATAATTAAGAGAAAAAGATTACTCGACAGAATATAATCAAATGTTAAACAGTTGTTATTTTATAAAAAGTTAATACCATAAATACAATTAAAAATTATTATTAATGCATCCTCGAAAAAAGCAGATCTTTTATGTTAAGGAATGGAAGTATATTATATGAGTATAGATATATGTATTAAAATATATATATATATATATATATATAAGTATATAAATGGAAGGATATAGATAGATAAGATATAGAATATAAAATAAACAATAGTATAATAATATAATGAATATTGAGTAGTATATAGTATTAGAATAGGTATATAGTAAAAATATATATGTAAGATTAGTATAATAAGGTATATAGGAGGTATAATAGTATATATATATAGATATATTAATATATATATAATATTATATATAGATAGATATATAAAATGCGACTGATGTATGTGGAGGGAGAGGTTCGCCGAGGTTTACTAATTTTATGACGTTTTGGCTTTAGG
>JABUQX010012721.1:0-25000 GCA_015478945.1 Trachelipus rathkii | reverse complement strand
TTTTTTTACTTTCTCGTAAGAAAGGTTTTATTAGTAGTGTTGGGTACACTAGAAACGAGCATAAATTCTTTTGGGTAAGCTATTTTCAATAACATTAAGTCAGTTGGAAATAAAAGCACATTACTCTTGATGTTGAGATAAGTTTGCAGGTCTTTAGGACAGTGGGGTATTAGGTGAAAATAGAACTTCCTTTTTGCTGTTTGTTAAGCCAGTCTTATATAGTCAAAGGTTCTAGTTGTAAAGCCTAAGATTTTATGTACAAAACATTCTTAACATATTGCTTTTCTCACGGCACTGTTAGTTGAGCGATAGCAACTGATTATATATTTACCACTCAACGCCATGTAATTCCACTATGCCTATTTTTTTCAACCCACTAACAATTTTAAAGAATTCCAATAGAGTATCTGTACCTAAAGGAGGTTCCTTTATTTAAATGTCTTTCTTAAGTGTCTTCGACCCTCAAACAATTTACTAAAAAATTCCAACAAAATTTAAAATTTGAGATTCCTGTTTCTGGTATATTTTTTAAAACATGTAAACTTAGGGGTGCTCTCATATAAAGTTCTTTCTAATCTTCCCCTTTATTAAGGTTTTATTTATACAGGTGATACCCTTGTGTTTTAGGGCACCTTGTTAAGATTTCTGAGCTATTCTTTGGGTGAGCCTAATACATAAATATATAACCAGCTGTATGCGAAAACACTTTTCGAGCACGCCCCAACACATAACATTTAACAAGAGTGACACCAATATATGTCCACAATCTACAAATAAAAATACTATTTATTGATATAGGTAATAGTGACATAACTTTCTATATATATATAGTATATTTATCTTGTTCCACGTATACAATGGGCTTGACTTCCGGTGACTATATGATATATTATACCTATATACTATATATTATGAGTTTAGGTAATTCCCGAAACACAATAACACTCACTAAAGTATATTTCAGTATATATATATCCTATATATGATAAAAAATAAATATTTGGTCTTATATTTTTTACGCCTCACTATCACTATTTAATACCTACTCCCACTATTCATAATTGGGGGTATCTACCGGTCATCCTTTATAATATATTAATGATTATAATATAAATTTAGTGAGAATATAAATTCACTATTATTGGCCCAGTATTAATTTTTTGAATATTCTTAGCCCTATATTTCTACTCGGCTATTATTATGAATAAAATTTAGTATGATTGCGCTAGTTTATATTAGGTACTCAGTATATAGTATGTGAAAAGTATGCCCAGTGAGATCTACACGGACAAAGTATATGTTATATTATAATATTAATTTATTGGATATAGGTATTCATAGTATAAGTATTACTTAGATGGTACAGTGAGGTAGTAGTATGTTGTAATTTATAGATAGGATATTATGTGTACTTCTGAGTTTGTATATAGTATATATAGTAGTTATGTATGATTCATAGTTATAATCCGAGCTTATCATATATATAGTGGCAGGTTAGTCGATTTAGCCGTTTCCTGAGAGGGCCCGCTTTTATGTCTATAGCAAGAAGGCTATCAGAGAATACATATATAAGCAGTTTTGTGCGAGAGAGAAATAAATGTCAACTGGGGTATATATAACTTCATCAACCCTACACGGCTAAGAGTTCTGCACTTATGGTGGTTTAAGGATTTTGCAGGATATATGTACGCCAGGCTATCATAAACTGAGAGTAAAGATCAGTACTGTAATATAGATACAGGAAACAATAGGTAGAGGAAGAGAATCCCACAGAAGGAGAGGAGTGGCTAGAGATTAGAGGAGGAAGATAATCGCAAGCATATATAAAGAATTAAGAGTTTAGCTATCTTGTTCGAAACGAAAAAATTCAGTGTGGTATAGCTGCACACATTTGTTGCGACGATTGAGTTTGCTAAAAGGGATGTACAAAAGTTGTCAGATTCTCGAGCACTTGCCCGCTTGGTATCTCTGTAGAAAGAAGACAAAGCTCCAAAACCGCGTCGCAAATTTAGAAGGTTAAGTTATTTGGAAAATATGAAACAGTTTATTGGCCTTTTAGAATTTGATTTCATTCTATCCAAAAGCCTGGTGAAACCCAGAGCCATTTACTCACATGATATGAGAGCAGTGCTCCATATAAGGAAGGATGAGACCCTTATATAGTTAGATTATTGGAATAACTAAATTGGGAAATTTCTATCCAAATCAGCTAGGATATAGAATTCGGAAAGAATTAATACGAAGAGGGAACTCGTTATATAACTATATATATATATATATATAATATATATATTATATATATATATTAATATATATAATATATATATATATATATATATATTATATATAATATATATATTATATATATATATACTATTATATATATATATATAATATATATATATATATATATAAATCAATTATATAATTTAAATATTTAAATAATAGAAATAATTAAATATACAATTAATTAAATTACTTATTAGTAATTTGAAGTTTTCATGTTAAAGAATTGTTTTTATTTTTATGACGTCACCTCTACCTCAGGTCCGGTTATGAAGAGTAAAGCAACTAGCAAACCGCACCACGAACTGATGCTGACTTCCAAATTTGGTTCGACTAATCATGGCAACCTCCTTAAATTCCGTTTATAATTATTTTTTAGCTAACATATTTTTCTGTCCTGCCCTTCTTTACTTATACGAATTTTTAATATAAACATATTTTTTTTAGCGAACTTTCATTTTTTTTACAGGCTACTTTTATTTAGTAACGTGCCAGTATTAGTGTTTAGCTACGTTATTTATTTCCAGAATTAAAACTGAATTATAAATTAATTTGTCCTTTTTTTTTAAGCATTTTTGGCATACTTTTTTATTTTAGCATTTTTTACCTTAACTTTTTTAGCATCTGTCCATAATTCTATTAATATATAGGTTCAAGATCTCCCCAACTCCCGGAGGATTTGGGATTTTCCTATTATATTGTAGCTACCTGCGTGCACGTTCTGTAAAAGAGCAAGTAGCCATTGTATCTTTAAGAAATAAAAATAACAAATCATTTTCGGAAGGTTTTTGTGAAAGTTTTCTGCATAGTTTCGTAATCCTCAAAAGTGACACTGACCTGGAACAATTTCATTCGATTTCATTATCATTCCGATTTTATGACGTTGTGAACGCGTTTAAGATTACGTCCCTAAAGTCAGGTTTTTAAAGGTCATGGTCCAGTAGAAACCGGGAATACCGTTTAGAAGGTGCTGGTAGAACAATCGTTATTTTGGAGGTGTTTAGCCTCCCTAGCCAAGAGAAGAAATGTAGGAAAGCACCCACCAAAAGGCTCCCGGAAATTGGTAAAATAATTACTTGAACAGGAGAGAGAACCTTGTAGTGGAGTTAGAAAGACTGAGAGAGAAGGAGGAAGTAATGATTAATATGGGATCGGGAATTAGATCATGTTATGATGAAGTTCCCAATCGATTGTAGAAGTGCAACCCGCATGATCCCGGGTGGAAATACCCCTGAAATTGGATGGTTGTTAAATCGTCTTTCCTACGTGCGTCGTTGGTTGGCTTTTTTACAGGTTAAGAATAATGTGAAAGAGATCGAGGAAAGAAAGATAATTTGACTATAAGATTAAACGAAGTGATCGAGAGATTAACGTATGTTAGTATTGGGCCACTTCGAGGCAAAACCCTTATTCGCTAGGAAGGAATGGAAAGCTGAAGATCGGCTTAATCAAACTTGTTATGGTTATTGTGTGTGGATGAAACTGATCACAGGGATGAGGTATTTTTGGTGGACCGGAAGAAGTTAGAATAGGGTCACCAACCATAAGGGTTTGCTGCCCCCTGTATCGCCAAGGTCAAAAGTTAGGCCCTGAAAACCATTGTTAGGGAGGTTAACGTATCGAGATGAAAATTTGAAGAGATGTGAGCTATATGATGACGATAATCTCGTGGAGACGAGATTAACGGTTACCTGTGGACTCCCCCCGTAAAGCGGGGGCCGAGATGCGAGCCCACAAAAAATTAAAATTGAACGAAGATAGAAGATTTGAAGACTTGGAGACAGATAGAGGATACGGGAGTTGGATTGGATTCGGTTTCGGAGTCCAGAGACCCCACGGGAGGGGGGTTAATTATAGGAAAAAGAAGAAAAAGAAGAAGAAATGCATTGAATGCAAAAACAGGAGGAAGGAGGAAAGAAAGAGAGAGGAAAAGGGAGAAGAAGAATGAAAGGGAGAAAGAAGAAAGGAAAGAGGAAGAAATGAGGAAGGAAGAAAGAATGAGGAATGAGGGAGGGAGTCTGAAGGGAGTAGACGCAACAGACACCGGTGGTAGAGCCGGGTACGAGAAGTGGGTTGAGAGAGTTAGTGAGGAGACATATCATGATTAATAATACGAGATTATTCATACTGGTAAAGTAAGTAAACATAACTGCTTCTGTTCAAGATGTACATGTCGTGATAAATTGCAGTTTTGCGTCTGCGAAAGGATAAGACCAATGTATGAATTTTTTAAACGTTGAAGGGACTAAAACAAATTTTGTACTATTTTCAAATCTCAGTTTCTTTTTATAAACGTTAGAACTAAGTAAAAGTGTTTTTTTTTCCTGAAGGTTGAAAGAGAACAGCAGGAAGTATACTGTTTACTATTGTTTTATAGAGATTGAATTTATTTTACATGATATACGATTTGATGTAATTTTGAATTATTTTAAGTATTTTGATTTTTATTTTTTATATTGTATTTTTAATTTTTCTAAACTTTATTTTTTTTTTTTTTTTTATTAATTTGGTATTTTTTCAGTTTTGTTTTTTTTTTTGTTATTGTATTTTAGAAGATGAGTGATTTTTCGTAAACTTTATTTTTGTAAGTAAGTTTTATGATTAGATGACAGAGTTAAGGTTTTATACTTTGTGTAATTAAAATATTTTTATTTGTTGCAATTTTGCTTATTGTGTTTTAAATTTTTTTTAATATTTTTCTATATCTTATGTATATATATTTTTCTCTCTAACTTATTGTCTAAAAGATTTTTTGTCTATATTTTTAAGCTCACTAGTTATTAACTTTTAAATTATATATATATTAATTTATTAGTATTTATATCTGATCATTTTAATTAATTTTTGCCATTTTTTTTGTTTGTTTAAATTTATTTTTTCAATACGTTTTCAATTATATGTGAATTTTCGGGAATACAATGCTACTTCGCTACGTACCTAAATACTGAATATATTATAAATTTCGTTAATACTCTCTTTAAATCCTTAAAGTAAAAGTCTCAATAAGTTAATAAAAGATCAAACCACTTTCACACTCCCTACTCTTCCGATATACCGACGCATAATGTACCTTTTGGTTACCTTTACCTTTTAATTATATTTGTGTATTATTCTAATCTATTTTATTTTAATTAAATGATATTTCATAAAAAGATCACTTAAATTTATATTTACTCTAATTAAATAATTTTATATGGTTGTATTAAACATTTGACACCAATAATCAAATGTTTTTATACAATATTTCATTGAATCAGACGAATATATGCTTAATATCGTATAACAAAGTTTTTACTACATTTAAATTATAAGCTATAATACATTTTAAGCATCAACTGAAAACTATAGAATATATATAATGTTTACAAAGACAAACCTAAAACACCTTAAGCCCGAATAAACTGCTACCTTAACAAAGTTCCACAACATAACCGGCCACAATGGTAAATATAACTAATACTATAATAAATTACATGTCGATATAAACGTATAGCCTATTCTTGATCTATTTTTGTAAGCATGTCGTTCATAATACTAAATGTAATATATAAATTACTCTCAATGGGTATAATTTATACTAATTATATACTAGTACAACATTTAGCTAAAAATTTACCACATAAATTGGTTAATTATCATATCTGATCGACGAATTATAGCTCTAAGCGATAAGTAGTTTCCATACATTAACTAATAATAAATAGCTATAATACAAATGATGTATAAACTAATGAACTAAAGATTAATGAATATGTTAACATTAATACGACAAACCTTATACACACACCTTAAGACCCGATATAAACTGCTATTAATACTTAACAAAGTATCTCCATTAATCCGACTGATTAAACATGAAGATTATTCCATTACATGTACCTTTTACCGGGATAGAACAGATTCATTAGCATGACAAAAAATCGGTAAAAAACAACTAATAACTATTCACCACTAAAAATTTTTCAAGCTTTGTCGGTCATAACACTAAAATCAGTTGCTAGTTTTAACTCTATCTAACACGTAAGTTACCTGTAATTTTATTTTGAGCATAAAACGATATATCCTATATGTCGAAATAATTTTAATGCTCGTTTCGCCGTAATGAATATTGCCTCTCAAAGCCATACAAGGTCCAGCGATACTTAGTAATAATGTGTAATTAGAATAAATGAATTTCCACATCTACACAAAACAGCAACCACACAAATTCGTCAATCTCAATACCACAACCCAATACAACACATCAACGACCATAACATCTACACACACACACATGCTAATTAAATACAACACCAACACTAACACTAACACTAACCTACACATAACACACACACACACATCACATACACACATTACACCTACCAAAACATTGCATTATAGTAAATACCTTGAAATATAATTTTTTATAGGCTTATATTCTTTTCTTTATTTTAATATGGCTCCGCCCCCTTTCAGAATAATATCAATCGTTTCATATACTGGAAACATAGAAAAAAATGATTTTATTCTATAACCATTTGCATAAAGTGATGCACTTACTTATTATATTTATGTAAATCAAAACTTAGGGATATAATATACTGGCAAACTGCTATTCTATTTATATTACAGAGGTCGTATAGAATTTTGGCAAACTCTATGATATAGATTTAGGGAGTAGAGTATTATATATAAATTGTCAGCGAGGCTAATCTCTGAATATATATATATGTTTATTTTGGGCATTTCCCTGATAATTAAATCAAGAGAGTGCGTTTTACAGAATGCGAGAGCTACTTTAGAGAGGCGACATGAATCGTGTGATGCCTAGTCTCCTGTGGGAATGATAATCCAAATTTATCTCTTAAATCCTACGCCCTGTATTTTATGATAAAATAGGTATTATTTAAAGAACATTTTTGAGTAGAATTTTATGGTCCATAAAATCAATAAACTTATAATATCAAGACAGACACGTGTCTAAAGTGTTTTTGCCTAGTATGTCTCAATACCATTTATTAGGTGTTTATACCGGAAACACAGTACCTGACAGATATAGTTTAGAATCGTATAAGATTTAAGCCCGCTATAGGTATTTAAATTTCCAATTCCGTGATAAAGACCTATTAATAATAAAAGAGTGAAATTGTGAATCTGTGATGGACTATCCAGTAAAGTAATAAGAGGATAGAATAGAAGATAAGAAAAAAAAAAATAAATATAAAAAATAAAAAATATTATATTATAATACTGAAATAAATAGTTAAATTTTATATAAATTATAAATGATTATTTTTAGTAAGTGGTATTCTATTATATTATAAGTATCTCATATTTAAAAATTAAATACGTGCCGATTGTGTTCCATAAGCTAACTTTCATACTTGGGAATTCCGTAAAATAGAGATTAATATAATCGTGATATTCCGATAAAGTATAATGTATTTTTTCACCACCTACCCATCTTTCCGCCAAGTCAAAGATAATCATCATTGACCTTACATATTGAAAAGAAAAATATGAGATGTTAGTTAAGTTTAAAAAGTTCTGTTAACATGATTTATACATATGTCTAAAAAAACTTATTCTTTTCAAGAAAACTTAATAAAGGAAAAATTTATTTCTTTTACGTTTGAATAACAATTGAGTGTTTTTCTTTCTCTGGTGGATATTATGAGGGCTTCTAATCTTTGAGTATAATTATTAGAAATTACCTCTTTGAAAAAAATGGTATATGTTAGTGTGGAATATGGACAGTTGTGTGGTATGATGAATATACATATATTAAATATTAAAAATAATTTTATTATAATTTTATGAGAATAGATATTTCTCTATGATTTTTATAATTCTAAGTCCGATATACTGAATTCAATAATGGTACACCTAAATGCTAGTGTGAAATAAAACTTAAGTGATTTTTATAATAGATTTACTGTATAATCAATAAATCCTTGATTATATAAGTATATCCGCACATAAATGTTAACTTACCAGTGCTAATACCATGTGGCAGAAGAAACTATAAACTCCACGACCTTTTAAGTATATGATAAGAAATCCTGTATGATTAAGGTGATCCTAGGGACCTACGTTGAACATGAACTCGAGAGCGTATTATACCACTGACATCTCTTCGTCTTATGAAGACATACTTAAAAAGCTCCATATCCTTCCTAGATCCTGGAATCTTGCTTCAACAATCATTAATGGATAGTTTGAATGCCGCTTATTGATTGAAGCAAAATAACATCTTTTTCTTCCTGTGAACCATAGAAGAATACTTAAGAATGACTTAACCTACATTCGAAATGTGTTTTGTTAATAAGTGAAGTTGATCTATTTGGGATGCTATTACAAAGATACTAAGTAAGACATCTATAATGATGTGTTATATATGGATCGCGCAGTCTCATGAATTTGTGGGGTTTAGAGAAATCATGATAATTCTACTTTTTATGGCAGATTATGATCTCATTAGTCATACCTGACCGGAAATACTATTGTATTTATTACTATCAGCTATTTAATTGATTGATAATTTTTATATTAGTAACTAATTATTTTGGTGTTAAAGTAGTTATGATTGATGTACGTATTTGAATATTAAGGATTTTCAATTTCCTATGAATTTATTATTTCCATATTAATTAATTAGTTGGAGAACAAGATCCTGGGTATTAGCCAAAGGGATTCAATAGTTTGAGTTTAATGGCTTAGAGGCTTACAGTCTCATTGCATAGCTTAAATAGGGCAATTGATCGAATGACTTCGTACTATAACTTTTCGTTAGCATGTCTGTATTCTGCAACAAAAATTTCTTTAAAAGTTTCAACAGTGGCGTGGTACGATGAATTAGATAAAAGTTCAGTCTAGAGGAAGGCGGTAGTTGTGCTTCAATAAGCTGGTGGGTTCCTCTTTGAGGAAATAGCCGGTAGGAGAAGAATGTGGGGAATGAGTGGTGAGAGTCCAGAGCGGATATTCATTTTTTGGGTATACAAGTTGAGAGAAGAAGGCAGGGAGAGGGGAGCATTAGACGTAAAAAAAAGTGGTGGTATTGAAATAATACAGATTCTTTCATAGTTACGTGACTTTTGAAAAAAATCGAGGCGAATGATACCTTTTTGTTGTCTTGGGACATGGACTTTCAATTCGTAGTCTGCGACATCTTTTATTGTCCTGGAACATATTTTATTGTAATTATTGGTAACGGAGTAAAGATACTTTATAATCCTCTAATGGGAATCCCAGAGATATCGGTTATATCGCCATGAAGGATATAATCTATCACTAAAATCTAAAATTGGATAGGCACATGGAGATCGTGAGTAATAAATTAACATTACTAGTGAATACTGTTGATATGAAATTCATTAATATCTGAAAATATTGAATGCTCATGAAGAGGAGATGAAGCATGAGATATAAAGAAGAAATGAAATAATTAGGAGAAAATAAGAGCAAAGATGAATCTTAAACTTATTTCAGTAACTCTATTATTTTATTGTTAAGCAACTTTTTTGGTTGTTTGATTTGTCGTTGTCCAGGAAAAATTCACTGAGAATAAGTTAAACTGCTCCGAGTACTCAAATATCATAAGATATTTGTGACAACTAAATCCGTATGACCTACAGTAAACTCTGTATAATTTGTAAATACTAACAGAACTATATAATAAAGTTGTTTCTAAGGCTATATTGATTCTACGATAGGTTATTTCATGAATGTTAAGTTATATTGTAATCGTGTGAATATATTTAATAATGCATCATGTTTTAAAAATAACTATTATATATATCAGTATATTAAATTTAGTTGTATACTTGAACAAAAAATTAATGAATTTTTTTAACACTCTTTCTTATGTTGTCAAATAAAGCTGATTCGCCATCAATAAAGGTAATAAAAGTATTCTCAAATAAAATCACGATATTTGCCTATCATAAAAGCTTAATATTGCAAAACATGCTATAAGTACATTAATATATCGAAAGGTACTATAAGAAGACGAATATCATATAAGCTAATAAAGAGCATAAGAAAGTTTTAAATAAGAATGAAAGATACTGATTACCTATTATATTATAGTGCTGGTATTAAGAATATTATACATATCCCGAGGTTTATATCATTATTGGATTAATTCGAGACATACCCGTAGAAAGATATAATGCAGATAATATATGATTGAATATAAAGGCAAGTGAAAAGTAATAATAAATTAATAAAATTGTCAGGTTCACTTATTAAGGTATTGAAAATGCAGTGTGATAAAATTGAAATATGCGAAAATGTGCTACAAAGTATATAGGATAGTGTGTAACTTAAAGTATGTTCACATTGTGTCCATAGAACAAGATAATCAATTTTTATAAATAGTTAGACCTCGATAAAAAAACACCTGTTAAATCTAAAATTATATAACTTTCCTTAGATGGAGTTTTCAGAGAATATAGATCTACTGAAGTCAAAATAGTAGTTTGTAATCGACTGCCACATTTTATATGGTAACGGAAATATGTGTAATTTACATTCAGTTCTGTATATTGCAATATTTTCATGCAATTCTACACCACCTCGACATACGACCCTAGTCAGTGATTCCTTCATAGTGAGCAGAGCATTAGAATCACGTTTTTCAAGCCAAAAGTGCTAGAGAAGTAAATTCCTCATTCCTCCATGGATCGTGTAAAACAGAAATTCTGCATTAATAATGTTCTTCAAAGCCTAAACCGGTGGTATAGCTCATAGTCTTCAGGGATAACATTTAAGCTAAATTTCAGCGAGGCGCGGAGTGTGGCATTTAAATAAATTCAGCTTCGCCTCAATAATAAGCATTATGTTTGTTTCCTCTACTTCACCGCTCCGTCCTTTTAATTTGTCGCCCATGTTTTCCAATGTTCCGAATGATATTAAGACAATGTCTCCAAATGTCCTATGAAATCTGCTCTATTTGTGGAGAATATATATTGTAAAAAATAACTGAATTTTGTTTTTTTTTTAGTATGATTGAGTTTTAATTTAAAGGAATCCTTATTATTCTAGTTAAGGTCAGATTTCATTTTATAGAAAGAAAAAGCTGGTTAATATAAAATCTTTTCATTTGACTTAATATTATTATATATAGTAGATTTCATTTATAAATTACTCAAGTGTTATTTGATTTTATTAATTTCATTACATATAAAAGTATTTGTTCAAAAAATTCTATTTTATTGCAGGTTTGATGAAACTTACTTATTTATTATACTCAAACATATTATGATTTGTTATAATTATTATTATTATTTATTATTATTTTATTATTACTTTAGATATATTAAATGATACAGAATAAATATTTTTATTGAAGAAGTTTTATTAGATAATTTATGAGGTTAATGTTGATCTTTAGTCTATATAGTGTGAAAGACATTGTGATTATATAAATGAATAATGTACTATAGATTTAAATTTTACATATACAGCCCAGACAAATTTGTGCATTAAGTCTTTTTTCCATGTCTACTACCATGAAATCTCGTGCCTAGTTTAGGAGTATAGTGGAAAAATGTTTGGTAAGTGTCGACTTGACGAGAAATAACCACAAAAATTAAGCATGGTATTTTCGTAGCTCCGGATATTGAATGAAGGAGAACCCTTACAAAAGCGTGGATGAAGTTTTATCTTAATGAAGTGTGCGTATTCGTCGTGTGCTACGTTGTATCAACTTGATGATAAAACTCTGAACAATATTTATTAGCTATGATATGGTCGATTGGTGTGGTGTTTTAGTGTATAGATCTATTCGCATGAATCCGGTGGGAGAGGAATAGTTGTGGGATGTAATAAAATTTTCAATTAATTCCGGCTTTGTTGGAATTAAATTTGTTCAATTTATCGACAAAGATGGTCTTATAACCCATGACGTGTTTTGGCTTGGTTGATATCCGGTTATAATTTATTGTTGTTAGAAAAACTGACTTTATATCACTTAAGTCGATTAAATTTGTCCGTAATATAAGAGACCATTATATATGGTAGTTAGAATAATTTTTCAATAGAGACTTAATTAACGTTTTTGGGACTATATATAAAGTATTCTTAAGGTTGTATATTAAAATGTGTATGATAGGAGGGTATGCTAGTGCATTAAGCTAATCTGCGGCTGGGTCTGGCACCGCCTGAACAAAGTACGGGTGCTGCGATCATCGACAGACAGACAAGGTATAGAGTATGTAAATGAGACCTGAGGGTCTTGGAATAGATAGTACGATAGTGGTCTTCTGTCCGGGGACAAGATATTTTGAAGTGGAAAATCGCTGCTAACCGAAAAGATCCCAGCTGAATAACTATTCGGAGATGATATTGCTCCTGGGATGCTACCTTACCTGTTATCAATATCATCTACCCGAGCTTTCTTATTATGTTTAAGGCTGGAAAACAATCATGATATGTCATAACGTATTTAGGGAATGAGCACAGATCCTATCTTCTAGCAACGATATTCAGGTTCGAATGTACCTATAACGGAGAACAATCAATTGAATAGACAATTTTCTATTGTTGCTTGAGAGGCTTCTCCAAGACAGTAGGAAATCTGAACCATTCACTGCCTTACAGTTACATTATCCTCCATATACAGATGAAAGAGGAACATAGAAATGATCTCAATGTATTCTTTTAACTTGCAGTACTTCTATAACTCATTTGTTTTCCATTAACTATTCTCCTAAAGAAGTTAATATCGTTTCCAGGAAAGACGAATACCGAATGATAAGTTATACCCTTAGTCCAAGTCGCCCGCATCCGAGCGTAAAAGTAAATTCGACCCATATAAGGGTGTTTTATAATATAAAAGAGACTCAATCATCGAATATATACAATAATGGAGAAAGTAAATATTAAAGAGGAGTATCAAATAGTTGTAATGGTAAGTTATCAGAGGTGTGATTTATATGCAGCTTTTAAAACGTTTTTAAAGAGATTCTTCCTCGCTTACAGAAGATCTGTATTAATAACATTCCTACTCTCTCATCTCGCTATACGAGTACTATTCAAAAAAAATAATAATTTATATTAATTTTAATCTTATTAATTTTGATTATTGTAATAATAATATATAGTGTGTTAGAATGAGATAAATAATTATAGTTAGCGTAATTAGTCATATAATCTATATATATATGTAGTATAGAAAACGATCAGATTATTTATAGCATTATTAAAAGGTTGTTTATCTGGATGTACACATAATCCATCTGAAATTCCATGACAGCTCGTAATCTTTGAAGAAGGGCGGTACGAAATAATAATTTAATATTATTTTATTTGATAGTTTATTTGTAAAGTTTTCTTTATTATAATATAGTGATATAATATAATATAATTTTATTATTTTAAGATTAATGTTGTTAAAGTTGAAATTGATAACTCTATTCAATTAATTCTTTCTTTTAAAAATATTTATATAAATTATTAATTATTAATTATTTTTTTATTATTTTGGACATCAGGAATCCACCAAATAATATTCACTCTCGGATAGACGATTCCTGAATTCTGAGGCCCGTCAAAATAAATTTATCTTAAATATAGTAGATTCTGTCTCCGTCTTTTTCATGTAGTAAATTAGAGAAGATGTGATCTGATATTATACTTTGCATATTAACAATATCAGTAGATATACACAATTGAACTCTCTAGAGAGAATGTGGCGTTGGCTATTCGTGCCCATTGTGTGCCATAGCATCCTCATTGTCTCAATTCTCTTGCTGGTAACCCAATGAATCCATTGCATCTAAACGTAATTTTCTAACTGGCTCCTCTATTGCATAGTTGGCGATTTATACCAATATAAACTATGTAAAAAAGTAGTATTAAATCACTGATTTGGCGGGAAAATTGGGAAGTTTTCATCATTAGGTGTACTTAATCTAAAGTGGCCTGAGTCCGGAAGAAAAACTCAAAGTCATTACTCAGATCTGTAGCCATTGGAGTCACTAGCCTCAAATTGACTTCCCAATAGGCTGTAAATTGTTTGATGATAACAGTGTGTACTCATGAATAGACCCAAGAAATTTGACACATATAGTAATAACTCGAAAAACGTCACGTCAACTGCTACATAATTATATTCTATATTTCGTCATCGGTTATCGAACTTGCTATAATTGCAACGTATAAAAATTATATACAAGATATAAGGCTTAACTTTAACTAAAAGACCAAACAAGTTGTTATTTTGTACTGCAAGATAATAGACTCTTGTTGTAATTTTTTGTTCAGCATGTTTTGAGAAAAAAACGGATTTTGAAAGTTATTTTGAATAACAGTTGAAAACTTTTTATATATTTATCTTGGTTTATAACATAATTTATCAGTAGATTAATAGCAGAATAACGGTTCTGATCATACGCTGAATTTACTCAATTGTGTGTTACTGTGACTTAATATAGTCTTATATGCTGTTAGAAAAGTAACTAGAATAATAGTACATAATTGATAATTATAAAATATATTGTAAAAGCCTAAGGTCTTACCCTTGTTTACAATCATATTTTTAAAGAAGTTAAAGACACTATAATTAATTTGAATAAATTGTTAAAGTTAACGTATGATCGTTGCTCTGAAAATAGTATAGTTCATGATGAGTCATTATACAATGATATATAAAACCTTAGATGAGTCAAAGGTTAAAGGATATATGAATTGAATAATAATACTAATATTTGATAAATGTTTGATAAAAGATATGTTACGTAAGATACAGTATAATGATCCTATGCCTCCATTAAAAAAAGCTGCGACGAAATATGAAACGTAGTCAACAAATATCATTACTTAAATGCTTAATTTACTAAGGAAATATATAGTAAAGAAACAGTGAAGGTAGGGTTTATTTGTATATATGCTACTGAAGAGCATGTCGACCCCTCACCTCCTCGCACTACTTTTTCAATGCCTGTGAACAAATATCTGGTTCTATACAATCACTATGAGGTAAATAAGTTAGTTATTTTGTTAGTTGGGATTTTTTGGAGTTTACTTGCTTACACCTCAAATAAGCGTGTGCAATTCGCATAACACACCGAACGAAATGCCACATCTAACGTTAAAAACCTAATCACTGTCGCCATGATCGATACTCCACATCGGCCTATAAAGACGCTCGCGCGATATTCTATTTAACAGATTATGTTCAATTTAATGAATAGTAATTAGTTTGGGGGTATATGTTTATGGTAATAATCTATCGACTCATGTGCTGTTTTAATTATACTAGTTAATGTTTTTACCTATTGTAACAAAATTATTCTGAATTTATATAAATGATAAAATTTGAATTAAATAAGTAAATATGTATTTAATTCTATACTTAAGTAAAATAGGAGAAATTATTAGTACTGAGCTTAATAGTTATTCAGATAAGGTATAGGCGAGAGACCTAAAAGATGATAAAAGTGCCTCATAAATATTAAATATTTCATGATTTTTATCTAAATTGCGTAATTGTTCTATATTGTATGATGTGTTATAATATATTATATAATATATATATATGTATGTGTGTGTGATGTGTGTGTTGTTTGATTGTTGATAGTGTTATTGATGTTAGTTGTGTGTGATAGAATCCTTTTTTCCCTGTGTTTGATTGCTAGTTTAATGTGTGTTGTGTTGCTTGCTGTGTATTATGGAATTGTATGTCTTTGAATGTGGTATGAAAGGAGAAAACGAGTCTATGTGCTCCATTATTATTATTATATATTGAGTGTGTGTGTGATTTTATTTTATGTTAGTTATTATTATTATTATTATTATTATTTTAATTATTATTATGTTGAAAGAAATTGATAAAATGATATTTTCGTGACTCCCTGAGCATTGATTAGGCTACTACTAGAGTGTGATGTTGAAGAACACAATTTTTTATCGAGTTTTTACTGTTCATAATAAGTTGAAATGATGTGATGCAATTGTATCGTTTCATTTTTATAAATTTAAAAATTATTTAAATAAATAATTGGTTTTGTGCTGTGATACCTTAGCAAAATTAACCAACATCCTTTATTTGCTGTAAATGCTGTTATTAAAGTTTGCTAAAGGTTATTTCAACACTTCAAAAAATGTAGTGACATCATCTTAAAATTATAACTGTGTTACAAGCTTAGTGTAAACATGCCTATGATTAAAAAGTTTGATAATAGTTACGTGTTTGTCATTGTTAATATTGTTATTATTACTTACTCATGTTAAGTATGGAACATTTTTAATGTATGTCAGTTATATCGTGGTAAAATACTTATTATATAGGTGTGTCAGGTTTGTGTCAGTATTGTATTAATCCTTTATATTCTTTAGTCTATTCAAGTTACATCATGTTAACTTTATAGATGTTATTCAACACCATTATACGTATCGAAATAACATCCTTATATATTCCATAATACATAGTATTTATATATTATTGATATATTTAACCAATGTTGTGGTGAAAAATTTTTGTGCTTAAATGTTTATTACAATAATAAATTATCAAAAGAGAGCTCTTTACTCCCAACGTTTCTGCGCATCCTTTATAATACCAAGAAAAGGTCATTTAACGTTTCGACATGTAATGTTTAGTTTTCTTTTACTTAGGTGTTATGTGTGGTAACTTTGTATTAAGGTTTAAAGCAGTTTAATATTCGGGATATCTTAAGTGTGCTTTAGGTTTTGTCTTTGTATATAAATATTATTAACTAGTATTATTCTAGAGTTGATGCTATATTGGTTAGCTTATAATTGTTGATAAACTTGTTACGGTTTTAAGCAATCTTTTCGTATTGTAATCAGTGTATAAGTAAATCTTGATTTAATATGTTATTGATATATCCTCAAATAAAGGTGATAACCGGATAAAAATTATTTGAACACATAATAGTATTCAATAGATCAATATTGAGGTCAAGATGTGTAAAGTGTGTAGGTGGTGATGTGGTTTTAGATTATAATTAAATTTACTGATTTTAGCTTGAATCGCAGATCTAAGTTATTTATGGCTATAGTTATAAAATATTAGGTAAAAGTAATTAAAAAAAAAATTAACTAAATAACAAAAAGTTTTATATAAGAATAATAAAAAAATATAAATAAATAAAATAATAAAAATAATTAATTTCTAAATAACAAGAAATTAACTATTTGCTTAATCTAATGCTAAAGTTATATCCAAAAGATTAAATATAAATAAATATTAAAATTAAAATTAAAAAAATAAAAATTAAACACCAAATTAGTAAATATGCACTTTAAATACTAACTTACAAACAAATAAAGTTAATAATTGTATTTAATAAATTTAAATATAAAAATATTAATAAAAAAAATAAATTACGAGAAAAAAATAATTTAATAAAAAGAGAACAAAAATAAAGTTTATGAACATTTTATTATATAATATAGTATAATAAAAATAAAAAAATAAAAAATAAAATATATTAATAATATATATATATATAAAAATTAAAACACAAAGTATAAATGTTTATAATATATAAAAACTTATAAAATAAAATTAAGTTAAAAAAGTCTATATGCTATTGTTTTCAAAAAAGGAGTGTAGTAAATATAATTTATAAATATTAAATAATATATTATTTAACCTTTGCAATAAACTAGGAAATTTCCTAGTTTGAAAATAGAAATAAATAGTGGAGCAAGAAAAGCTTCGTAATAAGTAAAATGTTTATCTTTAGTATCATAAGACGGCATAATTGTAGCAATATGTGCTTATCTAATGGGTGTGATGTGTTAGTCGTGCATCTGTGTTTGATTGAACCGCTAGAAAAGCTAGTGTAAATGAATACAACTCACTATACATTATAATTATGTATTGACCGATGAATCCATTTGGATTTAGCTTTAATTCACTATCCGCATCCGCGGCAAAATACTGAATGCACCTCGTCCGTTAGTAATGAATAATACGCTGTAGCTCTTCTTTAAACGAGAACCTAGAGTGATCTGTTAATCTATACTTCACTCAGACTCCTCCTCTAATATTCATATTCTTCTTCCTTCCTCATTCCTCCTTTACTTACCTTTTCTTCTACTGAATACTCTCTCTTCTTCTTACCTCCTTCCTGTTCTTAAATTAACATTTCCTTTTTCTTTCATAGCTTTTTCTAAAAATCTGAAACCCACCTCCGGTGGGTCTCTGGATCAATCTCCGAAACAGAATCCAACTCCAACTCCGTTCTCTCTATCCTGTCTCTCAAATAAGTTTTTCAATAATTTCTATACGTATTACATTATTTAATATATAATTTTAAATTGGGGTGCAGCGCCCCCCTATTACGGGGTCGTATAAGGAACGTATATATCTTTTCAGTCTCAACAGAGTATTTAACTCATTCTAATCTATATATTAGATTAAGGGCTGTAACACAATCCACAAAAATAAAATTTGCGAACTGCCGAATTACGTAAATACGCGCACGGTTGCCCATAAGAAACGATGGTGGCTTTTTTAACTTTCTAGGGTTGACTTAATTTGACATAACTATAATCTGTATTGATAAGTGAGCTTGGCTCAAGCAACTCTCACGTAATATTGTGTTTGTTGAACGCTACTCTTTTTTTGGTGTTCTACCATAATCTTCAGCTTGTAGTAACAGTTGTTATCTTATACACCTTAATATTAATAAAGAACCTTCATTTAGAAATGGTGTTCTAAGTTTATTGTTTAGGTTTTTATTATATCCAGTTTGAAAAAGCGATTTTTAAGTCTTTTATTTTCACTTATTCTCTTTAGTCGATAAAGTATTTATTATTGATCTCTGATATATTTATTTATAGGAACGGAATGATTATTCCCTTTAATTATCTTTTGAAGCAACGATAAGTTCGAACACTGTGTCTTCTATAAGATATCATGTTAATTATTTTCTCTTTTCTGGGAAATAATATCATTTGTTTTTAAAATGTTAAATTTAAAGCCGATGAAACTCAAAGAGCACTGTTTAAAAGAAAGTGACGATTTAAACATCGGATTTTAGGGGTATTATTGCGATCACGATAAAATCGATTGGAATCATCAAAAATGAATCTATTATACCGATCATCTTTAAAACCTGTTCTATGAAAACCAAAAGCTCCCCTTTGGGTGGGCTCCACCTCCCCCTTTTAGGGAGGTCTTAATAAACACTCAAAACGTCTTCAACATGACCACTCAAACATTTCGGCTACTCTACCACACCTTCAACACCTGAGCGTTTGACTGATGACCTCAAACGTCAAAAATCTAATGAAATGACTGTATCGATGAGCATTTAACCACCAGAAAGTGCATCCTCGCCTTGACGATGATCTGGTAGATGTCGTCGCGAAAAAACCTATCCGCTGGCCTCGCAAAGATGCGTTTGTTACGTCTTTCGTCACTTCGAGGTTTGTCAGCGGCTGCAATTATATGGGCAAGAGACAAAAAAGATTCCCACAATGTCCTCGTTGATGTCCGTGGGATCTTTGGGACCCCTGAGATAGTATGAAGAGTAAGAGAAGAATGCTTAAAAAATATCCGTCATCGTCTTTCGACTGGTCGCGGTGCTAAGGCTAAAGTATTAACTGAGAGATGAGGCGCTTAAAAAAAGTGTGCTCATTATAAATAAAAAATGCCTATAAAAAGGTATCTATAAAATTTAACGGATTAGTAATAGTTTGTATCCATTAGATTTTAATGCGACGATATCTTGGCAATACTAGTTAATAAAATAATAAAGACAAAATTCCTATAAAAAATAAATATATGTTAAATAAATTTGTAAAAAAGATAAAATATATTAGGGATAATATTATTAGTTGTTTAGACCCACTCAAAATTAACGGTTAAATACAGAATAGAGGCTTGTAAGAAGTTTTAGGTGCCAGTTTAGCGGACAAAACTGGCAGCTTTGCAGCTCTGGCTGCTAGTTTCCCACCCTATACTACTTGTATGTATGTGATATTACCCTAGTTAAATTTAAAACCTTACTCACCTAAAATATGAAATAGCTAATAGGGTGGGAATGCATAGCTTCCCTATTAAGTTTATTATAATTATTATATATTATATATAATATATATTAAATTAATAATTTTAATATATATAATAATATTTTATATTAATTAATATATTTTTATTATATATATAAATTATATATATATTATTATATATATATATATATATTAATATATATTAGTTATATGTTTATTACCCTTCTTAGATCTTGATGAGCTGCGGCTAAAATATCGATGAGTTTTATATGTTTTTTGTAACTTATCTAAATTTTAAATTTCTGTATTGTTGGCTGATTTATTTTTTATATAATTAATTGAATAGTCAGGAAGAATAGTTATTAAGTTGTTATAATTTATATATTAATTAATATATTATATATTTATATATATATATATATATTATATAATATTATATATATATTTATATTAATAATATTTATTATAATAAATTATAATATATATTAATATATATATTTAATATCAATTTATATATATATATATATATAAATTAATATATTATATATATTATATATATTATTAATAATATTTTATTATATTAATTATATATAAATTTATATATTTATTATTATATTATTTATTATATATTTATTTTATATATTTTATATATATTATAATATTATTTAATTATATATATTATATATATAATAAATATTTATATAATTAATATATATATATATATATTATATATTATATAATTAGGATGTACCGAACAGAATATTTTTGGGTTTCCTCACGGAACCGGTATAATTCCCGGTGAAAACCTTGAAAATAATTCCGGCCGGATAGATGATAATTTCCTCGGCCGGAACGGAACTTTTGACTTCCGTCTTATACGTTACTATTCTACTTAAAAACTTGAGTCTGATAATTAATCTAAGTGAATGTTTCTCTCTAGAGGATATCTTAAGGCATCTTATATGACAATTATTCCATAACTTGTGAGCCTCTTAGTGTTTATCTCTAAGCCAAAAATGTTGGATAAGCTAAGATCTAATATTTAAAATTATTTAATTAAGTAAAATAGGAATATATGCAACTATATAATATACAGTTCTATCGGGTCTTCAAAGTTTATAATATGAACTTTTTTATCAGAAAAAGCATTTTTTTATAAAAGCTTTTTTCTCAGAAGCGGGTGACGTTAAGATAAGTATTCTTTAGATAAGATAAGATAAGATCACGTTAATTTAACTCCTATATTAACGTTTGGAGTACTAACTTATTTTCCTAACAACCCACATACATTTATCATATATTTCAAATAATTCATTCATTTTTAATATATAAAATTGTAGTGTATTACTTGTTTTAATTTTTTTTTTTAATTTTTGCTTAAACTTATGTTTTAGTAATTATATTTGCTTTTGATAGTATTCTGACCGTTTTAAAGGTAATTTCTTTTTAATATAATATATACGGGAAGTAATAATATAATATATAATAATATATTATTAGTAATAATGATAAAATATACATAATAATATTTATATAGATAATATGTAATAATAAATATTTAACAAAATAAATAAAGAATACTAATAATTAGAGAAATAATAATTAAATAATTATTTAATGAAATAGATATATAATTTTAATGAGTTATTAAATAGTTAATATACTACTTTTATTAAAGTAAGAGTAGAATATAACAGCGTGAGAATAATATCATGAAATCGCTGGACTAAGATTGGTATTACCAATTGGATATTTAAATTAATAATAATTTATTAAATTATGTGATTCTCCAAATTATATTGTAGAGTCGTGTTGTTGTTGCGTAATGAGGTCACAAGTCGTATGCATTGTGCTTGGATATTTGGATTTGATGGTGTAAGACACATGCTGACAGAAATTCTAGGTACATATTTTATGTGAGGTATGTAAATCAATTTGAAATGATAGTGCAAAGCAAAATATATATTCTTATGTGTAAGTGAATTTAAATTTAATAAATATATATATAATATATAGTGATGATTTAGATATAAAATATATTAATTTAGAATATTATAGTAAATATAGTTAAATAATTACAGGTTTTTTAGATATTAGTGGGAAGATGGATTATTATGAGTATTAAAATTATGATAATAAAATTTTTTTTTTTATTTATTATTTAAAATTTCATATTTAAATTTATAAATATAGTATAAATAATACGTAAAATAAGTTATTAGATGATTAAGTAGTGAATGTATTTGTGAGAAATAGTAGGCAAGATTGTAATATATAGGATAGTATTTATTGAACGTAAATAAGTTATATTTGATTGTTTTTTTTTTCCTATTTACTTAAATATGTTATAATATTTTATATATGTGTATTTATTTTATTGTTGTTAGTGTAACTATTAATAGTTTGGTGAATAACGTTTAAACTTTGATTTTCACAAATATTTCTACCAATTTAATAATACTACATTTATAATATAGAACTGCGGAACTTTTCTTATTAGTTAGGAATATTAGTATACTAATATATTAATTGATAGAAGAGAGATAGGATAGAATTAAATAAAAGTATATAGGTATGTATATTTTAGTTTTAATATTTAAGGTATATAATATATATTAATTATGGAGTTATAATATGAGCTTAATATAGAAGTAGGTTAATATTATTTATAATTAAATTAATTTTATATATATATATGAATTTATAAATATATGATTAGGATTGAATATAATATTTATATATAATAATATTTTTTATTTATTTATAATAATATTATAGACCAATTGGAAGATCTAATATTGTCATCATATATTTGTATTAATTTATATAATAATTATATATTAATTTATATATATATATATATATATATTAATTATATTTAATTATTTTTATATAATTAATTATATTTATATATATTTAATTTATATATTAATTATATATATATTTTTATATATATATATTTAATATTATATAATATATATATATATATATATAATATATATGAGTTAAGAGAGAATTATGATTAATTATATTATACTTATATATTTATATATATATGAAGGGAGAGAAACAAATCACAATGATATGATACGATGTCTTTGATGATATATGTTAAACATAAATTACACTATGAATAAAGGTTAAGGTGAGTGGTGCACAACCATGGATATTGTAATGAAGTGTAGAGAATGGGTTTAGTTAGATGTAAACGAAGTAAGCTACTGAGTGGGTAGTAACTTCTCCTTACGGTATATCGATATCCTATCTGTATGCAGTAGCGTCTGATAATATCCATAGGTGGTCTTCATCATATAGCTCACAATATCGAGAAACAGTGCGGGGGACCAGTTGGCATAGTGGGTATGTGAGTTAGTCCATCTATGCGTTTCCCTTGTGTAACAGTATCCTTCGCATGAATATCTTTTAGATCTTGATGGTAAGCGTTCTACCTTGCTCTAATCTACTAACATCTGTGCCTAGGTTATACTCTGGTAATAATTTGCTTTTAGGGGAGATAATGTAAGTTAGAGCAACTTAATATATTACTCATTATTCATACTAATTATTTTATCCTGTAATGAGAATGAAAAACTGTTTTCTAGCAGCTTCCTGTTACAATGTTATGTGGTTTTTTCATTCGTATACTTTCTTTTCCCCAGAAATATTTTACTGTAGCTACATTCTGTAATAAAAGCTAATTCTACATGCTCTTGCCTCAAACACTAGTCTATGGTATTGTATGTAGCATTAGGATGGTAGCATCATCATGAGAAGTTGTCTTTATCGTATTATGGTTTGATGCCATAATAAGTTATCCAGCTTATTTTCTTTCTTTCTCTCACTTTTCAGACGGGTAGGATAGACGTTTTGTAGCTATATATCTGTGATAAGCATTCATCCGATCATGGTTCCATGGGCCTTCTAGCCAAATTTTAGTTTTCATACAAACTCTAAAATTTTTATGTGTAGTGTTGATGGTTTATGGGATTAATAAGATGTATGTTTCTCTCGTACATGATGAGTCTACGTAATGATGTTTTCTGTCAACTGGCGTCAAAGGTTTCCCTCGTGGCCCATTCTCTTTATGGTCCATGATGATCCTTTGCCGTCATTCTAACGGACATGTCCCAATAGTCTAAGGAAGCATGGGTGTATTTGGTGAAACCTCTTTGTCTGAACGAAGTCATAAAATGTTTACCATTTTTTGAGGTCGAGCGCTAATATTTACGCTAATCTCATATGATACCTGATATTGTAGCAACTACTTCCAATAACTGTTCATTGATTTTATGAGGCATACTCCTCTCTCATCAGTACCGAGTACCCTACTAGAACCGATAAGCATATTACCTGTGCGTATGTGTAACAACATACCACTTTTATAACTGCTTCTTGTGATTTTAGTGTCAATAAATTCAGTTCGCCACCGCTCTCTAGCATTTTGTATGCTGGGAAGTCTCAAGCGATAGTTAATAGGCCTTACAACTCAGAGTCACGTGGGGCAATACACTTAATGGGTTACTATTAGTACTTACTTGGAACAGAGCCTCGGCGCAGCTCTGCCTTTCTCTGTTTACGACAATAATTGTACTTCTGTGTTCTATTAGAGTCCTGCTAGTCAGTTTATTCTTATCGGCAACTTCGTGAAGCCAACAGTTCTTCAGGACAAACTTCGGCAAATACAACAACTTCATACAAGATCGTTCAGTTCACCGACTGGAGTGATTAAGACATAGAGTGGGAC
>JABUQX010012720.1:0-22500 GCA_015478945.1 Trachelipus rathkii | reverse complement strand
TTACTCTCAGAGTTAGTGAATGTTGTTTCTGAGTATTTTGTGATGTTTGATATTTGGTAATTTTCATCCAGGGGTTTAATAAGAAAATTATGAGAGCATAGATCAAATTTATTTTACCAAAATTGTTAAAATAAAAATTTTGGATAGATGACGATGGAATGAATAACTTTATAAAGGATTGAAGTAGTCTGATCTTTGGAATTTCGCGAGACTTGCTCTCTAACTGTTTTGAAAGAGGTCATCAAGAAGATAGTAAATGTGGAATAATTGCCTATATCTTTTCATTTTAACTTGATTCTCACAAGAGGCATTTATTTAATTTTCCTCTCATTTTATCAGAATAGCATGACGTTCTGTTTGTCCAAGTTTCCAAAATGGTTCTGAAAATGGTTTCGTTGCCTATTTATTTTTGCTCTTTGAAAAAAAACCCTAATAACTAAACAAACAGAATTCAACATGTCTCCTCATATGATACCTCGCAGGTTTGGTAGTCACTAATTATGGATTGAAATGCATTATGTTCCAATTACAAAATGAAAAGAAACGCTGTTGAGAATAAAGTATAAATGACTATATTAAATAAATAAAACTATAATACGCAAAAATTTGCTTTGCCTTTATAAAATTACTTGAAAAAAGATTCTAAGTTTTTTTATAAAGGTTAATATCTCTTGATCTATTGAAGCTCCTCTATAGCTTCAACAATTGCTTTAAAAAATTTCATTGGGTCGTAACAATCCATCGAAATTTTCGACCTACCTTGTGTCGGCCCAAGTTCTGTGAGAAGGCTTTGTGCTATTTTTGTGTCTTGAGGAAAACTTTTCATTTTATTTTTCTTTTTAAATAGTAGTCTCGGCCTTGGCAATCATAATAGCATATAGTTGCAGTTCGATGGCCATTAAAGTTTTAATGAGTTGTTACTCACGATGAATGTCTGAACTAGTGATTGAACATTCTTAAAAGCCGCTGATATTCGACAGTTAACACCTCTAAAAACATTCTTTTCATTGCTTTTACCACCTCATATCGCTGTCCAATCAGAAAGTTAATATTTTATTATTCAAGTTCGGTATGTATAACCTCAGATAGAGATTAAGGAAACAAAAAAACGCAGTTAGAGGCCAACATGGACCTATCGAGACTGGCCCAGTCAACTTAAATATTTATCAAATACATGCCCATTCGACAAACACAACCACACCACACCCTAAGGCCTGTCAATTTCCCAAACCAAAGGTCAATATAATATATACGCCAACTACTATCAAAAGTAAAATCTTTGAGCTAAGGTTCATGCTGATACCACATTACAAGCTTTAATAAGTTTAATGTGATACTGGTAGCTACAACATGCGGTTTACTTAATAACTAACTAAAAACCCGCCACTTGGCTACGTCAGAATATACTCTGGATGCACAAACAATACCATATTACCTATCCAATCCTTTCTATAATGTTTGCAAAGTCAAGCCACACTCAACAAATATTCTCCCCTTCAAAAAATTTTTAAAACCACATACACACAATGAATCAAAGTTACACGTCTTCCTACATTTTTTATTGTGTCCCCTAGAAAAACTGTGTCCGTGGTAAATATTTTATAGCCTTGTATCATGTTCCCTATGCCTGGGGAGAATTTGAAGGGGACAGAATGGACGATATATGTCGGCGCGATCTGGCGTCCATGTTGGAGCGACGAGAGAGGAGAGGGTTAGGGCCGATTCGTGAGGTGGTGGACCTTTACGTATGATATTGGACGAGGAGGAGTTTGAGGGAAAGCAGAGGATAAAGATGAACGAGTTACAGGAAGACAGAGATATTAACAGGATAACCGGAGGGAAATGAGGAGGGGAATGAGAGAAGTATGGATGGGGTATTGAGAGAGAGAGAGGGGATGGTGAAGGAGCGGTAAATACCTGCAAATTATCTCGGAGATCGGAGGGTGTTTTAACAGAGGGGAGGGAAGTGGGAGAGAAGAGGATTACGGAGAGAATGGAAAAGTATGGGATTAGTATGAAAGCGGCATACCCTTGATGAAAGAAAGAAAACATCGGAATAGAGGTTAAAAGAAGTGATTTTTTAACAGCGATAACTGATCTCCCATACACATGCTTGTACGGAGCGGCGAAACATGGGACAACAACGGGAAAGGAGAGGAGAGTTAGAATAGCAAGCGGCGGAAGATGAGGAATTAAGGAGAACTATGATTGGGAAAAGAGTAAGAGAGACAGAAGAAGAAATGAAGTTATTAGAGAAAATATATGTGAAGAAGATGACAACTGAAGATGGGAATGTGGGGAGATTGAGATGTGGGACATCTGGAGAGGATGGAGCAGGGGAAGAAGCCTGAGAAAGAAGACGGGAATGGGACACCGGACAAAGACCAAGGGGGAAGACCGGAAGAAAGATGGGGCGGAATTCGGTGGAGGAATCTCGGAAAGATTTGTCAGCTACCAAAGAATAGTGGAGAGACGCTGAAGAGAAAGAGGAAGTAGTGGCAGGAGAGGACGTACTGAGAGAAAGATAGCTTGGCGCGGGCTGACAGGATGAAGGAAGTCCTTCCTGAAGAGGAAGAGAAGAAAGAAAATTATATATATATATATACTAGTATATATAATATTTATAATATATATATAAATATATATAATATAGTCATAATATATATAAATATTATTATAATATATAATATATATATATAATACATAGTATATATATATATAGTATATAGAGTAAGTGATATATTATAGTAACGTAGTTAATAGATGATATAGTTATTATAGTATATATATATATATATAGTATATATATACTAATATATAATATATAGTATATATTAGTATATATAATATATTAGTATTATGGAATTGATAATAAATAGATTTATTAATAAGAAGTCGTCAGCCAACTACAAATATTGTTTCCTCATTTCTATTAATAAGAAAATATTACTCTATAATTTGCTTTGATTAACTATTATTTGTTTATATTATTAAAAATTATATTAAGAGACTTAAGCCATCAAAAAAATTTTGATACTTAAGATTAATTATAGGGAAAGGGTCTACGGATGGTAGAGGGTGAGGGGTAGGTATATATATATATATATATACTATATATATAATATATATATATATGACTATATATATATAAGTATTATATATTATATGTATTATATAATATATATATAAATATATATATATATTATAATAGATTTGAACCCTCTATTAGTCGATACACTCAATAGGGAGGAATGGGAGAGAGGGAAGAGTGGACGAGAGGAAGGAGAGAGAGAGAGAAGGAGGAGAGAGAGAGGAGAAGATGAGGAGAGAGAGAGAGGAGGATGAGGAGAGAGAGAGAGGAGGAAGAGAAGAGAGAGAGGAGAGAGAGAGGAGAGAGAGAGAGAGAGAGAGAGAGGGAGAGAGAGAGAGGAGAAGACTGAAGACGAGGAAGAGAGGAGACTGAAAGAGGGAGGAGATGGAGTCGAGAGAGAGGGAGAGATGAGAGAAAGATGAGAGAGGAGATTTTTGACGAGAAGATGGAGAGAGAGGAGAGAGGAGAAAGGAGAGAGAGAGGATAGCGAGATATTATATCTCCATATGCCAGGATGACGCTACATACTTTCCTCCCTAAACTAGACCGTGTCGTCTCCTTCTCTGGTGTGTTGCACTAAGTTGAAAGCGTGAGTATTATATATAGTAAGCCGGACGTATATATAATTAACCTAGTAGTATACTATATAGAAGGAGAGGAGTTAAGCCAGAGGAGAGAGGTGGGGAGAGATGGAAGTGAGAGGAGGAGTAGTGAATAGTAAGGATTAGAGAGAGGTAGAGTGGAAGATAGGCGGGACTTATTATAGACGAGAATGAGATATACGGTGAGGGTATTATATTATAGTAATATAGATATCTATTAGGGGAGATAATAACCTACTAGGATGAGTATAGGTAATTAGTATAGGAAGAGATATAAGGGAAAGAGTAAGTAGAGATATTACATAATTGAATCATTTGTGCTGATATATTTCTTGTCAATTAAATTGTCTGCTGATTTGTTTTTCGGGTTAGTCGTGTGTGTGAAGTGAGGGTGGTTACTCAACAGTGAGGGGACCGTGAAGCGATCGGTGAGTTTTCGGTTATATATACTAAGTGCGTAGTGAGAAGTGATATATACCTAGGTAGCAGGATAATGACGGTTAAGTTTTTATGAATGATAGGATATATGTATGGGTATATATAATAAATATATATATATATAATACCAATAATTATCTATATTATTTATATTATAATTAGATAAAGATATATATAGTTAATAAGAAGCTGCCTACTAGTATTTTTGGGTTAAGCCAGAGAATGAACTTACATGCCTTCGGGAATAGATCATCTACTCATGTAATGATTAGTTCTTGAAAAAGTGAAGTAATCAGCGGTTCCCAGTTTTCTCCTTCTCAGGTATTTTCTGCATCATCCTGGTAGTCGTAAGTGAGTGTCTGGAATGCAGATAGCAGGCAAAGGAAAAGCCAGTCGGAGTCGGATCGGTAATTTGACGGAGAGGCGGAGTGCGAGTCGGTACACTTTGCAAGTTAAGACAATTGGAGACAGGACTGTTCTGGAGACTTTCTGGGACGACCGGTGTTAGATTTCTAGGAGAAAAAAATTGACTTTGAGGATGAGATGGTCAATCACAAGAACAGCATTCCTTTCATATTTACATGTGACAACAATTAGATTTATGATATGGAACGGTTCCGCAACGTTTCGCATCACAAAATTGAGCGATGCAAACTTCGAAGATGTGTAACCAGGAGCAAGCTTGTAATATAAGGATCAATTAGGTCCGTCATATAAATTCTAAAAACATAAAATATATCTATTATGGGTATTCATCTCAATCCCTAATCTTCTAGAATGATTAAATAAGGCTCCTTATCTCTGACTACTTTGTTGAGACCTATTTCCAGAGAGAGAGAGATTGATCGGGAAAATCACGGTAACTAGAGAGAGGAGAGGATAAAGATGGGAGCTCGAGAAAGAGAATTTTCTCTGCATGTAACAATGTTTATTATTACTAGAATTGTGATTAATTGATTCCAATTTACAGAGTTAAGGCTAAAGACTGAAACAACACAAAGCTAAATTCCCTTGGCAAGATGGGCCTGTATGTGGACAAGGTGCAGGGAGAGAGAGAGGAAAGTTCAAGAAGAGAGAAAGGATAGCACGAAGAAGCATTGATGGTTAAGGTGGATAACACCAACCTATTGCCCGGTGGTAACCTGACTCGTTCTCCAACACGATCAGGAAGTCAGAAGAGAGAGGAATGATGAAAGTTGCGCGGGAGAAAACGGGCATTACATAGAGATACCTGTTAATGGACGGTTGGAAGAGGGAGATTAAGAGCGGAAAAGGAGAGAGAGAGAAAGAATTTTTAAAGTAGATACAAGCAATTTTATCAAATGCTAGCTGTTCCCCAGAATAATAAACCGGAAAATAACTGAAATGGGCGTTTCGAGGTTCTCTTTAGACTTCGGATGAATGGGTACATGATAGAAATAACACATACATTAACGTAATTATATCGGTCATCTAACCCTTGTAATACACATCAAAATTAATTTTATTTTAGCTTTACTCCATACCTCGTGTTACCTTATTCAGTACAAGAACCTTGTCAAGCTTAACACGCAGTAATAAACTTTTTTATTCTAAAGAGAGTATGTATTAGTAGGAAAAAAAAATAAAAAATCAAAAAATATACATTTTGCCATTGCAAATTTTCATTATACGCTGTTTTCCAAATATGTGTTATTCTATGGCTTTTTTTCTTATTGAGTACCCTTATGTGTATAATTTTTTCGATATCATGCTTTAGGGGTGTTCTTTTGCGGGCAATTTTGCGCTCACACATTATTTATACACCAATTATTTTTACAGAATTCTGTGTGAATATATGGCCTTTAACAAATCTTATCAGTAACTTCTGAACTAGGAGGGATAACCCTAAATATCGAGGGCCTAACCTATAATGGAATCGACGATTGTGCATAAGGACTCTAAGACTCACTACACCTAAATGGATTAAACAGATCAACGGGATGGTAGTAAATCAACTTCTACATAGCCCTAACCTAAGATGTGTTATCTTACAAGGATTGAAGTAAACCTTGACCTAACTTTTTTTTTTTTTTTTTTTTTTTTTTTTTTTTTTTATTTTTTTTTTTTTTTTTTAATAGGGTGTGTTAATTTTGGCAAGTTGTCAGGCCAGACTAGGAGACCTTACGACAGTGGGCAGAGTCCCCTATTTCAGATGACTATAGGAGAGGTATGCGATATGTCAGTGATGTTATTTTATATATACCTTTTATTTATATATTATATATATATGAATATAACTAAAATATATATATATTTTCACTCTATGTGAATCTTAGACAGACTATAATAGAGGAATTTAGAGTAGGTTATCAAAAGACATAGGTTAATCAAAGAAGCTGTTAAAATATATGTACTGATGTTAAGCTTCGCTGTCGCTGATTGGTGGATAGCACCTTGCCATTTTACCCGTGTAGATACGAGAGTTAAGAAGAGAGAGCCCATCGACTCGAGACGACGATAATATTGAACATCGGACTAGAGCAGATCTCTCTACAAGAATGTACAGAAAGCGCGGTTAGAGACATACTAAGTTACTTAGATAGAGAGAGAGACGTGATGAACGTTCGTGAAAGAGAGAGAGAATGACTTGGAGAAGGAGAGGAGAGAGGGAGAGGTGGTACGGGGGTTAGGTAACGGAGATAGTTGTGATTATGGTTCGTGAGATCACGTGAGGAGAGACGAGGAAAGGGAGTCGGGGATTAGAAGCAAGATAAAGTAAGAAGTATTGTAGATGCAAGAGCATATAAGAGGAGCGAGACTGATTGAGCATTCGGATGGATTTTTTTAAGGATTTACTATACCAAGTAATGAATCACCACACCCAGGTAAAACTGCCTTCTAGAGATTTAGTACCATTTATCATCCATAGCAAACTTTTCATACGCTAAGCGTCCAGACATTTTTTCCAACATATTTTTATATGTGTTCTGTTACTATCGTAATTCGAGTGCCGGATTATTCATGCCGAGCTAGGCGTGCCTCTTGGCAAGTTTGGCCCAGCTTTATATCACAAATATTCACAGATTTTCGTGTGGTCCGTATACCTAACAAATCTTACCCATAACTGAACTGGAGGGACCTAGAAAACGAGACCTAACCCTATATGGATTCGGACGATGCAGGTTAAGCTTAGACCTAACCTAAATGAATTAACGATGGGGTAAACCTACACCCTAACCTAGATGTATCTTCGTTGAAGTAAACCTTGACCTAATTTTTTTTTTTTATTTTTGAAGTACAGAAAATATCACGAGATGTCGCTGAGTCCTGGGCGCTGCCAAGTGTACGATGCGTAAAAAAGTACGATATTATTAAATAATTACCGTTTTTTTGGATATTAAATTTTTTGATAATGTTTATTCACTGAAATGTTTTGTTAGTATCATATAATAACAATATATGGAAAAAAAATTTATCTGCACCATGAAACTTATATATATATATATATATATATATATATATATATATATATATAGTAAAAAGTTACTTAACGCCCACACGGAACGGGAGCTCGGATCAAAAAAAAATTTTCACAGGTAGCCTCTATGATACATAAATAGACGTTTTAGGGTCGAAAAAAAAAAAAAAAAAAAAAAAAAAAAAAAAAAAAAAAAAAAAAAATCATATCTCAAAAACTACAATAGCTACAGCGAAAAGGAATACATTTTTGAAATCCTGGTAAAATTTTAGTAAGGAAAATGTAAAAAAAAAAAAAAAATTATTGTTAATAATTATAGTAATATGAGGAGAAAGCCTATTTAGACCTTTTATACGTTACTCGTTAAAATAAAAAGACTTTCAGTATAGTTTTGTTTTGTTTTTTTTAACTAAGAATACCCCAAGGGTATACGCAACCGAATGGGCAGGAGCGGGGTCTCTCGGCCTTCCGGGGAACTACGGGGTAGGACTATTTCCCCCCCTCCGGGGAGGGTCTCCGGAACCCCCGCTCTTTGGTATTTGGGTGTCGCGGGGGTTCCTCCGCCCCTCCCCTACGGGGTATGGAAAACGTCCCCCCCTGTGTTCCCCGTCGGCTCGAGCCCCCTACATTGCCGTGTAATACCTTTACAAATAATATATATATATAATTTCGCCCCTAGAACAGGTAAAAAAAAAAAAAAAAAAAAAAAAAAAAAAAAAAAAAAAAAAATTCATTTCGACCCTAGAACATCTATTTATGTATCATAGATGCTACCTGTGAAATTTTTTTTGATCCTAACTCCCGTTCTCCGTGTGGGCGTTAAGTAACTTTGTCATATATATATAGTATATATATATATATATATATATATATATTGTATATATATATATATATATACTATATAGATATATATATATATATAATATATATATAAAATTTTATCTATATAATACATAGATAGATAGATATATATGTACTACATATATATACCGTTATATATATATATATATATATATATATATATATATATATATATATTATATATATATATATATACATAGATATATATTTTATATTGTATATATATATAAATAACTTTGTTATATATATCTATATATATATATATATATATATATATATATGGTAATACTGTAGACAGCGACCCACACATTTTGAGACCGAAATTTTTCTATGTTAAAATATTTAGCGCAAAAAGAGCAAGGGGTCACTCGAGTGGAGCAGTGACTCATGAGTCGCTCGTTTTATAAATAATTAATAAAAAGAGCATTTGAATATATATATATATATATATATATATATATATATATATATATATATATATATATATATATAATATATATATAATTATATATATATATATATATATATATAATATATATATATATTATTTGGTTAAAATATTTTATAAATAATGCCTAAAAAGAGGAGGTAACAGAGAAAAAATGGAAACTCATCGAAAATTTGTGAAATTTTTTATATTCATTTAGCCGGTTCTTGTGCCGGAAGGGTTTAATCGTTGCTGGCATTTTTTATAATAGTTTCAATTGATTTTGTGTGAAAAAAAAGTGTTTGAAATGATAAATATTGTTAAATTATTAAAGTTAATGAGGTATTTAAATTTGGGTCTTAAAATTAGAATTTGTATACATATTTAATAGATGTTAACGAGAAAACATTATGGATTGGTTTCATTTTTCAAACAGAGTTTGTATTACATATGCTATTGGCAAGTTCACTAATTAATGCAAGGTAAATTTTTATAAACGTTTTTTCCGGTTCGATGTATTAAGTTTAGAGGCTACTTGTGCCCCTTTGATAATGGCATTAGGTTAGGGTCCTAGTAGTGGGCTTCCAAAATCCATTAGGTTAGGTCCTGCGTCGGGCTTCCAAAATGCATTAGGGTTAGGTGCTACTTGGGGGCTAACAAAATCCATTAGGTTAGGGCCTAGATGGGGGCTTTTAAGTCTAGGTTATGATAAAGGTTTGTTTAGGTAGACACAGATATTTATATATTATAATATATATATATATATATATATTATAATATATATATATATATATATATAATATATATATATATATATATATATATATATTATTATATATATATAGGTCAGCATCCCGAAAGCATCATGCATCTAACTAAAAAACTATAACAGCTACAGGAAAATAAATTACATTTTATAAATCAGGAGACATTTTTATTGATGAAATTAAAAAAAAATAACGCTTTTGAAATTTAAATTTTTAAAAATGTTGGAAAACTGTATGATAATGATCGTTTTTTGAGAAGAACGAGGAGTCTAGCGCTCGGAGAGAGCGTCAAAGTTGCCAAATGTCGATTTTTTTTAACTTAAAGATATCCCAAGGTAACCACAGAGACTGACAGAGTCGGGGTTTCTTCGGCCTACCAGGGGACGACGGGGGGACTTCTTCCCCCTCTGTCCCACCGTCGGGTCGAACCCCCTAAAAAGGAAATAAAAAAAATTAACATTTTCTCCAGAGCATAATAAAAAAAAAACAATATATAGGTAACTTTGCTACTCGTAACTACTGCCAGAAATGGTAAGGATTACTGAGAGCGTACCGCTGCCAGACCTAAGATGATACTAATATTAATAAATTAATAAATAAATATATAATAAAATAATTTTTTTAAGTTTCATCGATGAAATTGCTTGCTGAAATAAAAAAATGTTGCTTTTCGGATGCTATGGGGCCTATATATATATATATATATATTATATATATATATATAATTATAATATATATATATATTATATATTATATTATATATATATATATATAATATATATTATAATATATATATATAATATATATATATATATATATATATATATATATATATAGTAAAATGCTCTTTTTTAGACATTATTTATGAACGGACATATATTATATATATATATATATATATATATATATATATATAAATAATAATATATATATATATATATATATATATATATATATTATATATATATATTACTATATATATATCAAAGGCGACTCCTGCTCAGCACGAGTTGACATTTTAGAAACGTTCTATTTTGGCAAATTTCATAATGTTACGATAATATTCTCTTATTTTTTTGCGAAAGTTAGTCAAAAAAATGAAATTATTACATAATAAAAATAAAAGATTATGCAAAATTGACACGAAAAAGGGAAGAATAGCCGCTATTTAAATAACGCTTTTAACACATTAAAAATAGCACTAATCCGTGCCCAAAGCAATTGGCGGATATCATATCTGTGAATTTAGAGTATAAAATTATTTATAAATACTATGTTTATAAATGGTATGTTAAAATACTATACATAATAAATAATATTTTATAACAAAAAATATTTAATAAAACAAATAAAATAATAAAAATATTACTAAAATACTTTAATACTACTAAATATTACTAAAATACTTTAAAGTTAATCATAGAAACAACAATAGAAAACGGTTTAAATAAAAAAAAGTTTTAATTTTGGGGCAAACTCAAGTATTTAATTAATATTATATATATATATATATATATATATATATTATATATATATATATATATATATATAATATATACACATATAGATATATATATATATATATATATATATAATATAAAGAAAGAGTGTGAGAGAGAGAGAGCGCGTGTATTATAAAATTTCTGTAGTGGCAAGATATAATAGTATATATATATATATATATATATATATATAGAATATAACTATATATATATATATATATATATATATATATATATATATATATATATATATATATATATATATATATATATATATATATATATATATATATATATATATATATATTTATAGTAGTGATAGTAAGAGTTGCGTAGGCCACCCTTTTCGCTAGGAAGGAATAGAGGTATCGCTTTCAAACTTGGTATATGTTTATTGTGGGTGATAAACTGATCCCACGCGAGTTTTGGTGACCGTAGGTCACCCCTAAGGGGGTGTTGCCCCTTTAGCGCCAAGGTCAAATTCGTCCTGAAAACCATGTTAGGCTTAACGTATCGGGCTAAAATTTGGATATGAGCTATATGATGACGTAATCTCGTCGGAGACGAGATTACGTTCCCCTGCGTCCCCCCGTAAGGGGGGACGCTGCCCCCTCTAAAAAATTAAAATAATCGTAGAAGATTGAAACTTGGAGAAAGGATTCGGCTTCGGAGTTGGAGTCGGAGTTGGAGTTGAATTTAGATCCTGAGTCCAGGGACCCCCTTAAGGGGGGTCCCCATTTGAAAAAAGAAAGAAATGCATGGAATGCAAAACAGAGGAAGAAGGAGGAGGAAAAGAGGAAAGAAGAAGGGAGGAAAGAAGGATGAAGGAGGAAGGAAGAAGAATGAGGAAGGAGGAGTCTGACACAGAGGAGTAGGAGTTGACAGCTGCACCGGTGCTGGCTCCGGTGCGGTGCCGAGTTATTAAATATTTGTGTAATGATACAATATTGATGTCTTTATATATGTTATTGGGCCTGTAGATTTCGAAAATAATGGTTTCAGAACCATCAAGAAAAGATAAAAATAAAAAAATAAATAAATAAATAAATAAATAAATAAATAAATAAATAAAATTTCTTATTCTTTTTATGTTTATAACTCACAAATTTACGTTTTTACATACCCTAAAATCTGTAAATCAGTAAATCAAGCCACCCAACCTACCCTCCTGTCCAGTCGTGATCTATTGATCTATTGATCTATTGATCTATTGATTTAAGTCAAATTTTTACTAAAATTGTCATGTTTTACATACCCTAAAGCAGTAAAGCAGTAAATCAAATCACCATCCAACCACCCTCCTGTCCAGTCGTGATCTATTGATCTATTGATTTATTGATCTATTGATTTATTGATCTATTGATCTATTGATCTATTGATCTATTGATTTAAGTCAAATTTTTACTAAAATTGTAACGTTTTACATACCCTAAATCAGTAAATCAGTAAATCAAACCACCATCCCACCACCCTCCTGTCCAGTTGTGATCTATTGATCTATTGATCTATTGATTCAAGTCAAATTTTTACTAAAATTGTCATGTTTTACATACCCTAAAGCAGTAAATCAGTAAATCAAACCACCATCCAGCCACCCTCCTGTCCATCCTTGATCTATGGATCTATTGATCTATTGATTCAAGTCACATTTCGAGTATCATTTTGGATAAACATAACACAAAAACAAATTCTTTATACACTGATTAGCGAATATATGCTAACGTAACAAAGTTTTCACATTAATAAAGCAAACATAGTATCAACTGAACTACGATTATAATGTACAACGACAAACCTAACATACCTTATAAGTCCGAATAAGCAGTCAACATTAACAAAGTTCCACACTTAACACCAGTAAAGTAACTAACATCGCATGCAAAGCGTAACCTATTCTCACTTTTTCAAGCATATCTCTAACATATTAACGTTAATCTTACACTGACACAGTAACATTTAGCAAAAAATGGATCATAATCTTGTCCGATTATCATACTGATCAACGAATATACTCTAACGTAATAAAGTTTCCACATCAATAAAGCTAACATTGCGTAACATGAACTAAGAAAATAATGTACAAAGACAAACCTAACACAACTTACACACGAATAAACTGTTAACATTAACAAAGTTCCACACTTAACACCAGTAAAGTAACTAACATCGCATGCAAAGCGTAACCTATTCTCACTTTTTCAAGCATATATCTAACATATTAACGTTAATCTTACACTGTCACCCAGTAACATTTAGCAAAAAAATGGATCATAATCTTGTCCGATTATTTTCATACTGATCAACGAATATACTCTAACGTAATTTAAAGTTTCCACATCAATAAAGCTAACATGCGTAACATGCAATAAGAATATAATTTACAACGACAAACCTAACACAACTTAACACACACGATTAAACTGTTAACATTACAAAGTTCCACACTTAACACCAGTAAAGTAACTAACATTGCATGCAAAACGTAATCTATTCATACTTTTTCAAGCATATCTCTAACATATTAACGTTAATTTTACATTGACACAATAATATAAAACAAAAAAGTTATCACATCCTTGTCTAATTATCATACAGACCAATGAATATATGCTAACGTAACAAAGTTTTTACATTAACATAGTAATATTTAACAAAAATTTATCATAACCTTACCTAACTATCATAATCCCCAACAAATAAATGCAAACATAACAAAGTTTTGCGTAGAGATGCGGGGAGATGTCAACGTATCAGCATGGCGAAAAATATCCAACTGAAGAAAATAGAGTGTATAAACAATCCTTAAAGATAATGAGATTCTTTCTTTCAACCAATCAGAAGAAAGTAAACAAGAATACGACGCACGAACGAACCATATCAGATCAAAAGAGTATATATTCTCGTTAGACAACAACAACAACAACAACAACAACAGTAACATAGTACAAAAATAAGTTCTTTATATACTAACCAACGAATATATGCTAACGTAACATTGTTTTCACACTGATAAAGCTAACATAGCATTACCAGAACTAAGAATATAATGCACAATGACAAAACCTAACACACCTTAAGGGGAGCCTGTTTATGATGAACCCTAACTTTTTAGAGTAAAATCAAAAAATTTCACTTTTTTCTTTTATTATTCTATTTTTTAGAAAAATTCCTCCTTTTCATTATGGTGTGATCCTTATTTGGAAATTCTGAAAGGTTCTTTAGACACAGGTTTTTTTCAGAGAGGTTTCAAACTAAAAAAAAATCCTTTTCAATTTCGAAATTGGAATTCAACTTTCCTAGATGAAAAACGTTTTATTTACATTTTTTTAGGAATTATATTTTTTTTATGTTCGACAACATCGACTAAGGCTCAGGCTTATTTTCAATCATATAAATGGGGCAGGAGCCGGAGCCGAAGCAAAAGTTTAAAATTTTCAAAAAAATTGATTTGTAAAATAAAATAATTGAAACGAACCAGAGTCATAGACGGAGCCGGAGCCGAAGCCGAAGCCGGAGCCGAAGCCGGAGCCGGAGCTGGAGCCGGAGCCAGAGCCGGAGCCGGAGCCGGAGCCGGAATATAATTTTGTTTTTAGGATTTATTTTGCAAGTGAAAAATACTTTCCGAAGTCGAAATTGAACAATTTTGAGATGGAACAACAATCCTCAGCCGGAGCCGGAGCCGGAGCAAAAATATATAATTTTCCAAGAAATGTATTTTGCAAGTCAAAATAATTCTCCAAATCAGAGCTAAACAAGTTTGAAATGGAACCAGAGTCTGACTCGGAGCCGGAGTCAGTGCCGGAGCAGGAACCGGAGCCGGAACCGAAGCCGGAGCCGGAGCCGGAGCCGGAGCCGGAGCCGGAGTCAAAGCATATTTTTTTCAAAAATCTTTATTGCAAGTGAAAATAATTTTGCAAAATTGGAGCTAATTAAGCATGAATAAACAACTAACATTAACAAAGTTCCATACTTAACAACAGTAAAGTACCTAACACAGTGTACAAAACGTAACCTATTCACACTTTTTCAAGCATATCTCTTACATATCAATGTTAATTTTACATTAACACTATTGATTTACGTTGCATTTCGAGTATCATTTCGGATAAAAACATAGCACAAAAATGAGTTCTTAATATATTAATAATATAAACGCTTACATAACAATGTTTTCACATTAATAAAGCGAAACATAGCATCCAAAATATTGTAAATTAAGAAAATAATGTACAACAACAAACTTAACACAACTTACCCACTAATAAACAGTTAACATTAACAAAGTTCCACCCTTAACACCTGTAAAGTAACTAGCATTGTATACAAAACGTAACCTATTCATTTTTTTCCAAGCATATCTCTAACATATTAACGTTAATTTTACAAAAACACAGTAATATTTAACAAAAATTTATCATAACCTTGTCTAATTATCATACAGACAACGAATAACTGTAAACATAACAAAGCTTTATCCAAACATAACATAAAAAAAATAAGTTCTTTGAATAAAAATCATAGTAATTGCTTTAAGTTAAGTAAATCAGTAAAATCAGTAAATCAGTAAATCAGTAATCAAACAACAATCAACCCCTCCCCACCCCTCCCTACCATGACCTTTCGATCTATTGATCTATTGATTCATGTCATATTTCGAGTATCATTTCGGTTAAACATAACACAAAAATAAGTTTTTTATATACTAACTATCGAATATATGCTAACGTAGCAAAGTTTTTTACATTAATAAAGCTAACATAACATGACCTGAACTAAGAATATAATGTACAACGACAAACCTAACAACACCATACGTACGAATAAACTACTAACATTAACAAACTTTCACACTTAACAACAGTAAAGTACCTAACACTTCGTACAAAACGTAAACCTATTCCCCTTTGTCAAGCAGTATCTCTACATATCAAAATGTTTAATTTTACATTAACATCGTAATATTTAACAAAAATTTAGCATAAACCTGTCTAATCATCATACAGACAACGAATATAATGCTGACGTATCAAATTTTTACATCAACTTCGTAATATTTAACAAAAATTTATCATATCCTCGTCTAAATATCATAATCACCAACGGATAATTGCAAACATAACAAAGTTTTAACCAAACATAACATAAACATAACAAAATTTTAACCTGACATAACATAAAAATAAGTTCTTTGAATAAAATATCACAGTAAAATGTAATAGTTTACTGATTTTAAAGCAGTAAATCAGTAAATCAGTAAATCAAACCATCCATCCCTGCAGGCCCCTACCCACCCATCCGCCTATGATCTATTGATCTATTGATCTATTGATCCAAGTCATATTTCGAGTATCATTTTGGATAAACATAACATAAAAATAAGTTCTTTATATACTGACCTACGAATATATGCTTACGCAACAAAGTTTTAGCATCAATAAAGCTAACATATCGTAACCTGAACTAAGAATATAATGTACAAATGCAAACCTAACATACATCGCGTATGAATAATCCACTAACATCCTGAAAATTCCCTACTTATCAAAGGTAAAGTAACTAGCAGGTCATACAATACTCGATATGTTCCCTCTTTTCCCGCATATCAGCAAAGGTAAAGACGTATTATCTAACAAAATCCCTCAACAAAGTGACCAATCTATCAAAGATACCAGCATCTTGAACTATGAATTGACACTATCTTCATCAAAGTGTCATTCGTCTCGAGTATAACATCATTTGAACTATGAATAAACGTAGACATTAGCAAAATTCTCGGGCAAACCTAACATTACTCAACAAAAACTTAACCTAGGCTCACGTTTCTAACACATCATCGTCAGTTAACACAGTAATATCTTACAAAACTAATCATTTCTCTAACAAATCAGTGTTAATCTCACACGGTCATAGTAATATTTAACATAACGTACCTAACTTACTAATAAACAGTTTTCATTAACCAAGAGTATCTAAAGCAATACATCACCTCCCGAGAGAAAACCCAAGGGGATGCGCCCCTTGAAAGGGTGTAAACCCTGAGAGGGGGGATCACCCCGAAGGGGTGTAAGCGGGTTTTGGGCCTCAGCCCGAAGGGCTGAGACCTTACCCCTCCTTCGGAGGAGGAGGGGTAAGAAACGTGTTAGAAACGTGAGCCTAGGTTAAGTTTTTGTTGAGTAATGTTAGGTTTGCCAGAGAATTTTGCTAATGTCTACGTTTATTCATAGTTCAAATGATGTTATACTCGAAACGAGTGACACTTTGATGAAGATAGTGTCAATTCATAGTTCAAGATGCTGGTATCTTTGATAGATTGGTCACTTTTTTAAGGGATTTTGTTAGATAATACGTCTTTACCTGTTGCTGATATGCGGGAAAAGAGGGAACATATCGTGTATTGTATGACCTGCTAGTTACTTTACCTTTGATAAGTAGGGAATTTTCAGGATGTTAGTGGATTATTCATACGCGATGTATGTTAGGTTTGCATTTGTACCTTATATTCTTAGTTCAGGTTACGATATGTTAGCTTTATTGATGCTAAAACTTTGTTGCGTAAGCATATATTCGTAGGTCAGTATATAAAGAACTTATTTTTATGTTATGTTTATCCAAAATGATACTCGAAATATGACTTGGATCAATAGATCAATAGATCAATAGATCATAGGCGGATGGGTGGGTAGGGGCCTGCAGGGATGGATGGTTTGATTTACTGATTTACTGATTTACTGCTTTAAAATCAGTAAACTACTACATTTTACTGTGATATTTTATTCAAAGAACTTATTTTTATGTTATGTCAGGTTAAAATTTTGTTATGTTTATGTTATGTTTGGTTAAAACTTTGTTATGTTTGCAAATTATGCTTGTTGGTGATTATGATAGTTTAGACGAGGATATGATAAATTTTTGTTAAATATTACGAAGTTATGTAAAAGTTTGATACGTCAGCATTATATTCGTTGTCTGTATGATGATTAGACAGGTTTATGCTAAATTTTTTTTAAATATTACGATGTTAATGTAAAATTAACATTGATATGTTAGAGATATGCTTGAAAAAGAGGGAATAGGTTACGTTTTGTACGAAGTGTTAGGTACTTTACTGTTGTTAAGTGTGAAAGTTTGTTAATGTTAGTAGTTTATTCGTACGTATGGTGTTGTTAGGTTTGTCGTTGTACATTATATTCTTAGTTCAGGTCATGTTATGTTAGCTTTATTAATGTAAAAAACTTTGCTACGTTAGCATATATTCGATAGTTAGTATATAAAAAACTTATTTTTGTGTTATGTTTAACCGAAATGATACTCGAAATATGACATGAATCAATAGATCAATAGATCGAAAGGTCATGGTGGGAGGGGTGGGGAGGGGTTGATGATTTGATTTACTGATTTACTGATTTACTGCTTTAAAATCAGTAAACTATTACAATTTACTATGATATTTTATTCAAAGAACTTATTTTTTATGTTATGTTTGGATAAAATTTTGTTATGTTTACAGTTATTCGTAGGTTTGTATGATAATTAGACAAGGTTACGATAAATTTTTGTTAAATATTACTGTGTTTATGTAAAATTAACGTTAATATGTTAGAGATATGCTTGGAAAAAATGAATAGGTTACGTTTTGTATACAATGCTAGTTACTTTACTGGTGTTAAGGGTGGAACTTTGTTAATGTTAACTGTTTATTAGTGGGTAAGTTGTGTTAAGTTTGTTGTTGTACATTATTTTCTTAATTCATATGATGCTATGTTAGCTTTATTAATGTGAAAACATTGTTATGTTAGCATATATTCACTGGTTAGTATATAAAGAACTCATTTTTGTGCTATGTTTATCCGAAATGATACTCGAAATGCAACGTAAATCAATAGTGTTAATGTAAAATTAACATTGATATGTAAGAGATATGCTTGAAAAAAGTGTGAATAGGTTACGTTTTGTACGCTGTGCTAGGTACTTTACTGTTGTTAAGTATGGAACTTTGTTAATGTTAACAGTTTATTCGTGTGTAAGTTGTGTTAGGTTTGTCGTTGTACATTATTTTCTTAGTTCATGTTACGCAATGTTAGCTTTATTGATGTGGAAACTTTATTACGTTAGAGTATATTCGTTGATCAGATGATAATCGGACAAGATTATGCATCCATTTTTGCAAATGTTACTGTGCAGTGTAAGATAACAGTTAATATTGTAGAGATATGGCTTGAAAAAGTGAGAATAGGTTACCGCTTTGGCATGCGATGTTAGTTACTTTTACTGGTGTTAAGTGTGGAACTTTGTTAATGTGTAACAGTTTATTCGTGTGTAAGTTGTGTTAGGTTTGTCTTTGTACATTTATTTTCTTAGTTCATGTTACGCAATGTTAGCTTTATTGATGTGGAAACTTTATTATGTTAAGTATATTCGTTGATCCAGTATGATAATCGGACAAGATTATGATACATTTTTGCTAAATGTTACTGTGGCAGTGTAAGATTAACTTAATATGTTGGAGATATGCTTGAAAAAGTGAGAAGATTAGGTTACGCTTTGCATGCGATGTTAGTTACTTTTACTGGTGTTAAGTTGGAACTTTGTTAATGTTGACTGCTTATTCGGACTTATAAGGTATGTTAGGTTTGTCCGTTGTACATTATAATCGTAGTTCAGTTGATACTATGTTGCTTTATTAATGTGAAAACTTTGTTACGTTAGCATATATTCGCTAATCAGTGTATAAAGAATTTGTTTTTTGTTTATGGTTTTATCCAAAATGATACTCGAAATGTGACTTGAAATCAATAGATCAATAGATCCATAGATCAAGGATGGACAGGAGGGTGGCTGGATGGTGTTTTGATTTACTGATTTACTGCTTTAAGGGTATGTAACACATGCACCATTTTAAGTAAAAATTGATGAATCAATAGATCAACTAGAACAATTTATCAAAAGATCAATCGAACAAAAGCTCACTTCCAGAACAGGAGGGTGGAGGGGTTGATGGTTTGATTTTACTGATTTACTTGATTTAGGTATGTAAAAACGTATACAATTTAGTAAAAATTTGACTTAAATCAATAGATCAATAGATCAATAGATCAATAGATCAATAAATCAATAGATCAATAAATCAATAGATCAATAGATCACGACTGGACAGGAGGGTGGTTGGATGGTGATTTGATTTACTGCTTTACTGCTTTAGGGTATGTAAAACATGACAATTTTAGTAAAAATTTGACTTAAATCAATAGATCAATAGATCAATAGATCAATAGATCAATAGATCACGAATGGGTGAGGCGGGTTGTTTGATTTACTGATTTACTGATTTACTGTTTTAGGGTATGTAAAAACGTAAATTTGTGAGTTATAAACATAAAAAGAATAAGAATATTTATTTATTTATTTATTTATTTATTTATTTATTTATTTTTTATTTTTATCTTTTCTTGATGGTACTGAAACCATTATTTTCGAAATCTACAGGCCCAATAACATATATAAAGACATCAATATTGTATCATTACACAAATATTTAATAACTCGGCACCGCACCGGAGCCAGCACCGGTGCAGCTGTCAACTCCTACTCCTCTGTGTCAGACTCCTCCTTCCTCATTCTTCTTCCTTCCTCCTTCATCCTTCTTTCCTCCTTCTTCCTTTCCTTCTTTTCTTCTTCTCTTCTTCTTCTGTTATGCACTCTGTGCTTTTTCTTCTTCTTTTTTTCAACTGGAGACCCCCCTCCGGGGGGGTCTCTGGACTCCGAAGCCAAATCCGAATCCAACTCCGACTTCGACTCCGGCTCCTCTACCCTGTCTCCAAGTTTCAATCTTCTACGATTATTTTAATTTTTTAGAGGGGCAGCGCTCCCCCTCACGGGGAGCGCAGAGGGACGTAATCTCGTCTCCGACGAGATTACGTCATCATATAGCTCACATCCAAATTTTAGCCCGATACGTTAAGCCTAACATGGTTTTCAGGACGAATTTGACCTTGGCGCTAAGGGGGCAACACCCCCTTAGGGGTGACCTACGGTCACCAAAACTCGCGTGGGATCAGTTTATCACCTACATAGACCATATACCAAGTTTGAAAGCGATACCTCTATTCCTTCCTAACGAAAAGGGTGGCCTACGAACTCTTAGGATCACTACTATAATATATTATATATATTATATATATATACTAAGAAATTATATATATATAATATATATATAATATATATATATATATAGATATATATATATACTATATATATATATATATATATATATATATATTATATACTCAAATGCTCTTTTTAATCATTATTTATAAAACGACTCCCAACTCGAGTGAGTCACTGGTGCAACGCGATTGGACTCACTGCTCTTTTCCGATTATATTTCAACATAGAAAATTTCGGAGTCAAAATGTGTGGGTCGCTGTCTACAGCTTTACCTATATATATATTATATATATATATATATATATATATATATATATATATATATATATATATATATATATATATATATATATATATATATATATATTGGAGAAAGTTACTTAACGGCTACACGTTAATAGTGTAAATTAGTAAATGTACTGTATATCAAACGAAAGTTTAAATAAAAATAAATATTTTTAGGGGTGAGCAAAGAAGTTTTCAAAGTAAGTAAATTTTTTGTGGATTCTGTTGCGAACTAGTTTTTTGCGCGTTTATTGAAATTCAATAAAATATATGGGAAAGAACGTGTGTTGAGCGTTCAGTGTGTCTTTTCAAGAGATTAGTGTACGGTCATGCTATCCGTAACTGTTGAAGATATATTTTTAATGTGTCAAAGTGATGTAGAGTTACTAGCGTATTTGCAATGTAAAAATTAATTATGAGTAATAAGAAATGCAGAAAATGTCGAAGAGAATGTAAAATATATAGGAAAGTGAACAAAAAAATTATTTTTCGGTGCCCTTGGTGTTAAAAACAGTATGAAACTACGTGAAGGCCATTTTTTTTTTTTAAATAATTTAATTAAAATTTTAAAAAAATATTAAAATAAACCTTTTTTTTCATAATTATTATTGTATTTTTTAAAACACTTGAACCACCTCAAAGTGAATCATTCATTAAATTTCGTAGACCCTCAAACGAAAGCACATACCAACACCATCGAAAGCGAATGGGGCAAAATTAAAAACAAAATCCCAAGAGCAGGCCGCTACCGTAACCATTTTACATCCTATATGTTAGCTTACATGTGGAAGAAACAGCAAGCACATGAAGACATGTATGAAAACTTCATAAAAGCAATAGTTAATCAACAAGGAATGTAGAGGTAACACCTAACGTGCCTAACGTTCGAAACTAACCTAACCTAACCTAACGTAACTAACCCAA